>JAAAKE020083568.1:0-22979 GCA_010014785.2 Anisolabis maritima | reverse complement strand
ACTTTTTATTTTTTTATTTAATAACGTATATTTTTTTCTAAATAAATAAATTCTTGTTTTTTATGTTTTATTAATATACTCTTAATTTTTTTTTTAACCATACCACTTTTGGCCCGCCATTTCGACCACTGATTATTACAAAATAATTGAAGCTTATTCGATTCAAGCGATTTGTGAACTCGAATGACATTACTGCAAGACGGAGAGCAGTATTTATTTCAAGCCAGTTTTAATTGTGTCACAGCTCGGTTTTTCCAAGAAATGTTAAAAATGCAATTTTTTTAATGCGATTTCAACTTTGTAATTTAAAAATTAAAATTTATTAAAAACTTACCTAAATTGTTATTCAAAATATAAAATTTTTTTAGAATGTTATTTTTGTTTAATTATTAATAAAGCATAAAAAGGGCAAATAATATTCAGATTTTTCTGCGGACCACCTGTTGGCGACCGCTGCCTTTAAGGAGAGATAAAGCTTCATGATCTAAGGGTCAATTATTTTCTTCCCGTTTTGAGAAATGTAATATGTACAATTGGTTACGAATTAATTTAAATAAATATGGTGAAAAAGATTAAAAAATGGTGAGAAATGGAAGCTAAAATAGTGAATCTGCTCTCGGAATTTTACAAGGAGCGTTAGCCTTCTTCTTTCTTTAAAAGAGGAAGCGACCATTGATCCTTAAGTAAGCTGGAACGCTTTCCAACAATAGAAAACCACATCTAGAGAGTGCATTTCTGACCTTGTTTTACAGTTCAAAGAATTTTCAAATCTTCAACTTCAGCTAACTTTTCTTGATATATAAACTTCTCGTTCAGATTGTACTTGGTAAATTTGCGCATGTGTACAATGACCTGAAAAAGGACAAATATAACTCTTTCAATGCTCTATCGTTCAGCCCGGTTGCTTCTCATAGAGAAAACATATGCTTAAGCCTTTCAGTTTACTTAGAGTTTAGTTAAGTCGGCTCGTAATTAGCATGAAACGTTCTGGTGGGAGTATCTTTAGAACTTTACAGTTTTATTCTATTCTGTTAGGTCGAAAAATCTTATTCCTATTTAGAATAGGGACTTGAATAGACTATATTAAAAAAAATTTATTCAGGCAAGCAAGTACTTGCACAGATACATCAAGAGTTATCTTGGATCTTATACTCAAACATTTTTTTAAATATTTGTACTAATTCTTTTATTATCTTTAAAAAATTATGAAATAAGATTTAAAAAATTAGAACTTCAATTAAAGCCCATTGGAATGCATTTCATTATTGCAATAAAAGGCTAATGTGTTAAATGGGTGAATTTTAAATTTATTAGTTTGATTGTTCTAATTAATTAGAAGATTCATGTTCCAAATTTGTTTATGTCCCATAAATAAAAGTTAATATTTCACGTGCGAGTTTTTATTTTGTTCATTGGCCGTCCGTCAATACCTGCACCCCCTTTCGAGCCCTTTGTAAAAAGGGAATGGAATGAGGGGGACTCGTTTAATAAATACCCCATCAATCTACTTACAGGACACGTGAGCGAATTTTAATTTCCATCCCCCATTCGGAAGCGATGCGCCAAGGATGAAACATGTTTTTCTTGAATATTTACTTCTAAGATTAATTTTTTTTCTTTTTAATATAATATTTTGACTTGCAAGATGTTAAATCACGTGTCAAGTCTGATCAACTGTCTTTTTGATGGCTGTTTGCTTTTTTTTATATCCGGATCACGTCTTCATTTTCTATGCAAAGTTAATAAATGAACTTAAAAATTAATATCGAATTTATTTATTATGTATTAAAGAGTATCTTTTTCTGTTAACTTAATGTTTTTATAGTCCTATTTATTATTGGGTCACTTTTTTTTATTTAATCTAATGATATTTTATCCATCCATATTTATTTAAAATAATTGGTAGTCAATATAATTTTAATAAATTTCATTAATTGGGGACTCCTTTCAGGTGTAGTCTTTTTATTATTATTATTTTTTTCTTTATTAAGCATTCAGCCCTTCTCATTTTTTTTTCTTTCATTTTCCTTTACATATAATATTTATTTTTATATTTAATATATAACAATATTTATATCAATATACTGGTATACAATATATACAATATAATGGTATATATATGAGAAAAAAAAATTAAAAAATAAATATAATTATATAAAAATTTTTAGTAATCCAGCAGCACTTCAACAGTTATCATCTAATAACTCACTTATACCTAAATATATATATTTATTTATTTATTTTAATGTTTTTCTTTGATACTTTTTTGTTAAACCAAAAACAAAAAAACAATTATAAAAAAACTTTATATAAATAACAAACTCGTATCAAAGAAATTCATTAAAATATAATAAATAATAATAATTATATATTTAATAGGTAGTGGCTTATTACATGATTATTTTTGAGATTTTGATGAAATAGTGTAACTGTTGAAATGCTGGATTTTTAAAAAATTTGTTGAATTTATTATTTTTATATAGAATTATATTTATTATTAATGTAGAAAATTTTATTTTTTCTGTTCAGGTCCGAACAAAAAAAAAGGTATAGAGAGTGCAATACAATCGGACCCCTTTTAAAAGAAGGAGAAAAATGGCTCTTTAAACCTGAAAACACGCCTAAAAAAAAGAAATAAAAATTTCAAGATAGCTGAGACAAAAAATAATATTTTTTAAGTGAAAATAAAAAATTAAAAAAAAAAAATAGTTTTTGAAGAGCCCAAAACACACTATCGTACCCAGAACTTTACGATTGAACTTCTTAAGTGGTAAGGGTGGTAAAAATTTGAAAAACATCTAATTTCCTCCTCAACTCAGCATTGCTTGTGAATCGTTTTTGCGCTTCCTGTTAAAAATTCTCGGCCATAAAACGCTAAAATGAAGGGTTTATGAAGGAAAAGTTTAAGAAGCCCTGGTTTAAAAGAGGGGTCCTGCTTAATATAATATATTCAAATGGTTTTTGATTCAAAATAAAATTTTATAAGATATAAAATCTATAAAACATGATGGATGGCAATCTTCCAAGTTGTATGCATACAATTGCAAAACAAGTGAAGTCGTTAATAAATAAGAGCTTGTTTTTGGTATTCGTCTTTGGTAACTTATTCCATTCAACATCCCTCGGAGAAGATGAATGTAGATAATGGATGAACTTTTAAAATTACTTCGGAGGGAAAAAGAATGGGAATGGAAACTAAATATTTTTTAATATTAATTTGACTTACTAAATAATAGCAAAGAATTAGTATTGATTATAAAATTTTGGATATAAATAAATAAAAAGAATGTTCTAATTCACTCGCTCCGAGCTGCTGGTTTCTTGGAAACAATGAAAAGTTATAAATAATTAGAAAATTAGGTTGAAATCCTTTTGAATAAAAAAATTAAGTTTTAAAAATAAAATTAATTCATAGTACATGTATAATTCTATGTTTATAAAAAGATCCACTAATTTTTGAAAAATTTATTACGTCGAAGTCCAAGTTTAGAATTTTTCAACTATAAAGAATAAAGTAATTTATATTTTTATTCTTTTGAGCGTCAGTCACGCCTTTTTCCAGGAATAAAAATTCTCAAAATCCTTGCTTAAAAAAAAACACTTAATCCAAGAACTCTTCTTTAAATTATTTTCTTAATTTAAAGCATAAAAAATTCATTTTTAATTATTTTAATTTTTAGACAGGTAATTTCTATATTTATTATTATATTATCCTTGAATGGAATTCGAGAAGAAAACCAGCACTTAAAATCTTGTCCCAGTGTAACAGATTATATTTATTTTCAATGTGGCTTGCAATCCTGCGCAGATTTACATTGTTTATTTGGCTTAACCTATAGAGTTATAAGGTGGCTGGAAGATGAAGATGAAGCAGAAACATTGTACTAAACGACAATGAAACTACTAAATTTAATCTAAGTAAATAAGCAAAAAAAAAATAATGTTTACTCACTATAGGTTTCTACGATTAAGAACGTGTAAGAACGGAATCTTCAATTAAGAAAAAAATGGCAATCATTTTTTTAAGTTTCTCAAAATAATTTCAAGTGCAAGTTCATGCAACAGTATTTTTTTTTTTTTCACTTTTAATACATAGAATGTATCATAACATAACATAAAATACATATTCTTCATAGTTACAAGTGATCTGTTTAAAATCTTTTTCCACAACAATGAAAAAAAATTTTTCTGAAGAAGTAGATTAGAAGAGAAAGTATATTATAATAATAAAGGTAAAAAAATATTTTTGAATGTTTACCTTTTTCATTTCGTTTCACTCTTACTAGAGAAAACATGTCTTTATTTGGATATTTTCATAAACATGACTTTTTTTAAAATTATTTATAGTCCTTTCGGCTTCTATGGACTCTATTATATTGTAATATTATAATTAGAAAAAAATGTAATTATGGGAAGCAACAGGTGGTCGATTATTATGATCCTGAATTTATTTTGAAATATTTTTATATTATATTTTATATAATAAAAAAAATAATAATAATCTTTTGTACAATAAAATACTAAGTTTTCCCAACGGAAAGTCTCTAACGCCGTTAGGTATTTTTTTTTTTTGACTTTAGATTTCGAAGACCATTAGCAAGCCAATTATTTTAAATAGATATTTTAATACAATTATGAATGGATAATTTGATTATGGTTTGTAATAATCATGAAAAATAATAGAATAATTGTTTTTTTTTTTATTTATTTATTTTTCAACGAGTCTTCTTTTTAAAGGAATTTTTATATTTAATTGAATTTATTAAATTTATTGTATTAAAAAAAAATTAATTACAAAACGTGATTACTTTTTTACGCATAAGTGAAGAAAAAAATTTTTATCTCAAGAAATTGGTTTGCGGACACTGAATTTTATATATTTTACACTCACACCACGTTTTGAGTGTTTTAAAGGGCAGTGTCAAGTTTTAGAGGGTGGATTGGAAAGGGGTGCGAAATTAAAAGTGTCAAAAGCAGTCAGTCTCTCTCTCTCTCTCTTTCAGTTATATAAAACGCAAGAGACAGATTTAGATCTTAGGGGGTTTCCACTCCCACCTCTGACGTCTCCAGGAGAGAGACGCCGTCTTGGAATAAATTAGCCCTATTTATTTTTTTTTCTCCCCACTCCATCTTCTTTAGTAATTAAAAACGTGGCCGAGAACCTAATTACCTGTCATTCGTCAAAAGGTGTGCAAAAGCTCCCCACCCTTTAACAGGCGGAGGGCGCCACATTTCAGGCGAGAGGAGAAACGGCAGGTGTAAAATTAAAATAGAATTTTTTTGGCTTGCTTAACACACACTCACACAAACACAAACATATACTCTTGCACCTGTGACAAATTTACATGTTTTTTTATTAATTGGTCGCGTAACATCAAATGGCGCCACAAACAGAGAGAGGGGCGGAAAGGAATTAGGAAAATGTTTAAAATAATATCAAGATACAAAAAAAAAAATCAAAGCAATTAATTTCCACTGAATCTCGATTTTAAAATATACAAAACTCTAGAAATTTTTAGAAAAAAGAATAAAAAATATGATGAGACCTGACTAGGCAAGAGGAAGTAATGTGATGAGCTGTCACACCAGATTATATATATATTACGGTAGTAATTATTATATCAGTTTCTAAAAGGTAAAACAATTTTTTCATCCAAATTTATTCCAAAGAAAATATTTATAATTATAAAAAAAAAATTAAATTTCGTTTATTATCAAATATTATAGTTTTTAATTATTTATACTTTATTTCGGCAGCTAAAGTCAACTAGAGTTTACAATTTGTATTATTTAATTAATCCATTATCGATGGCTTCCGGGAAACGTTCAACAGCATCAAAGCCTTGACCTTCGGGGCCACACACCCCTCCAAGGTTCAGCACTGCTTGGCCTTGCTTGACAACGAAGATCTGGTGACTTGTTTTTTTCTCCAGTCAGGCTCACCAGCAAAATATAGGAATTAAAAATATTTGTTTGTAGCCCAACAAGTTGTCCTCTCTTTTATTTTATATTATAATATTATTATAGGATTTTGCTTAGCGATGACTGAAAAGTGCGGGAAAGTGTTCAAGTTCGAAATGTTTAAAAAAATTTTTTGAACAAAGTTGAAACAAATATTAGATCAAGTTATATCCCCTCCCCCCTCCTGTGGCCGAGAGATTAAAATATTGACATTGGCAATTGATTAAAAGCCAAGGGGTGTGTGTTCGGATCCCAGGAAGTCTGATGAAAATTTATTTAAATAAATATGAATAAAAATATGCCTCTATATAATACATACGTATTGTAACTAAAATATATTTGTTCAATTTAATTGTTCTATATGGCCTTAGATGGCGAAGAGAAAAAATACAAGTTTTATAAATATATACCAGTATATATATTATTTTACTCGTAAGAAGGTCTATAATAATGTTATGTAAGATAAAAATATTGCTCCTTTAGCGCCCCCACCCTATCGGACCTTTAGGGAATGTTCTGATTTTATTTTTTCCATTGTTTTTAAAATTTTTTAGATTTGCTGACCAATGGAAGGTTAAATAAAATTGCAAAAATAAATTGAAATAATGTTATCAAAATGTGTTTTGAGGCCCTCTGAGTCCATTAGTTTGCATTAAGCCCTTTGTGTATGTATATTGAAATTTCTTCCTCCACGATAAATCAAAAAATTATTATTCAAGAGAAAGAATGGAGAATTAATTAGCGCCTTTTTTTATCCACCATTATCCACCCAAGAGCCGCATAACGCCCATTATCAATGTAGTTAATAATTTTACTGGTGGACATCATCTATATATAAAAATATTCTGAAAGTATATTATCATCTAATTCTAAAGTTGTTTATATAAATTATATACTTTAAACCGGGCATTATTTTGACATTTGTCCAAAAAGTCTCGATATGTCATCGAATTGTTGACTGATAAACTTTCTTCACTGCCTGTCTCATTCCTCAATTTCTCCAGTCATGACCTCGCAATTGTCCTAATCATCATTTTGGACAACAGTTCTTTGGAAAAAAAAAAAAACTTTTGTATCTATTGTAAGTTTTAGAAGACTCTAAAAAGTAAAAAATACAATATTTAAAAATAAGGGAAAATAACAAAAAGTAAATTGAAGATCCGACCCTTCATAAAAAAAACCCTTCTTTTAAAGTGGCCCCTCCTCACTTCTTTAGCCATTCTTCAAAACGAGTTGTCTGAACACTGAAAGTGTTTGAGGGGTCTCTTTTAAAATAGGACAACTTCCTTAAAACTTTTTACCCTGAAATATGCAACAAAAATTTTCAGATTTTACAAATAAAAAAAATATTTTATTATTGTATATAATATGTCGCTAAGCTATATAATGACGTTGATTTAGTAAGTTAAGTTTTCTATTCACACAACAACCAATGAGCTTTTAAAACATGGATGAGAAAAAAAAGGCAACTCTTCTTTTATTTTCCTATTATATACATCCGTGAGAAGAAGCATTAACAGGATTAATTAAATAAAAGCCTCTTAATTTTATCCTTTGAATAAAGAATAAAAAAAGATATTGATTATAAATGCGCGTAATGTCGTTATTGGAGAAATTAATTGCATTATCCCGAGTGTGTGTGTGAGAGAGAGAGAGAGAGAGAGAGAGGAGTCTTAACGCACACAAACTCACACGTGGGCTCCACTAATCCCCTAGGGTCCCTTATCGCGCCCACCGCACCAGCCCTTTGTGCCGATTGGATTAACGTCTCAGGGTCGAACGCGTCCAGAGAAAGACGCTATCAATTGTGATGCCCCTTCTCTCCATCCCGAATTCAATACCTGGGCAACCACTTGGCGGCGGCTCTAAGCGGATTTTAATCGTGCCTGGACCAGAACGGATGCTGTGGACACGTTTATCATAAAATTCGCCAGGCTATTGTCTCCAGCTCTGGAAGGCGAAGTCTCTCTCTACTGTTCGTATGATGGATTGATTTTATTTAGGAAAGGATTTACGTTCCAAAGGCACGAATTGGGCCCTTTGCCTGGGGAGGAATGAATTCTCACTTTCTTAGCCCAAGAGAGCCCTGCACGAGAAGGTCCGTGCCCGACCCGACTTGCGGGCGGGTATTGAAAGACTTAACAAACTATGGATGGGTACTGGCAGTTAGCGAGACCAAATAGGACTGTTAAGGGCGGAAGGATAAACAAATGAAATAGGAGAGGCACGGAGCTAAAAAAATTCAAATTTGAAAATCCTTGGTGCAGAGATAGAGGTCTCGCTTCCCGGCCTGAGCGACACAAATTTATTTATATTTTATTGGCTACCAATTAATATAAATAAATAGACTTATTCTAATTAGCCTGAGTTACCGAAAAATGAGTTTCAAAAAACAACGTAATTTATTTCGAATTCTAATATATTGACATATATTATTTTTGTTAGGGTGATAGTTTAACCTACGTCCTTTGGATTTCTACTCAATTTATGAATTCATTTTTGGAGTACGCAGAAAAACATTTTACACACCAGTGTTAAAATTTGATTGTGAGTAAAAATTTTCCAAATGTAATTCTTTGGGATATGAAAGTAATAAAATTCAGATTTTTATTTTCCTCTTTAACACTCGTGGTTACATTTTAATAGTTTGCTAACTCATAATATAATATAATAATCAAACAATGATTTGTGAGAGTAGTCGAAATTTTTATTGAAATTTGTTTTGTCTGAGTCACCACAATAATAGTTGGATTATCGGAAAATAATGGCATTCTTCACTAGATTGAATATAATGTTACCAAAATAAATTATGATAATAATTCTATCTTTACTATCATCTTAAAAAAAATAATCTAATATTTTTTTGACTAATTACGAAATATGATGATAATAATTTTTCATATTGATTTATTGGATTGAAAAAATGAATTGAAAATATGGCACGCTTGAGAATAATGATACATGAAAAATTTGTGATGATCGGGAAAATATCTGAAACCACGTTGATCAAATACTTAATTGGCGCGGACTTTTTTTTTATAAAAATTTAAAAAGTATAAAAATATTTTTTGAAAATTAAAAAAATGCAACGCTGGCAACTCTTGGCCCGGCCCTAAAAGATAAAATATTCATTATTAATATTAAATGTTTGTGAGTTATATATATATTACAAAACCATATTTACCGAATAACTCAATCTTGAGAAGCGTATGAAACGTCGACAACAAGAACAAATTTGTTTTTATTTTTTTCCCAGGTTGCATTCGGGGCTCCCGTCCCTAACTTTAATTAATTAATTAATACTACAGCCATCAAAATAGAACGACCGTCATTGAAATGTTTTATGTGATCATCCCAAAGGTTTGTCGCAAATTTTGTTATATTATAGGCTCAAACAAAAAGCACTCCCTTAATTCTAAAAAATCTCAACTTGGCGATACAATCAAAAATAAATTTGTAAATTTCCCACCTGGTTATTTTAAAAGCGTTATTATCAGCTTTTGATAAAAGGCATTTTGTGTAGCAAGTCTAGGTAGGGGTGGAATGGAATGGAGGGAGTACTAATCTTGGACCAATATATACCCCAATCGAACCGATGCCCTGGCTTTAGGTGCGAGAGGAGAGTCAGGAGAGGGTGAGAGAGGGTTCCCTCCCCCGGTGCGCAGATTTATTCTCCCCCCTGGTGAGTCATCAGCCCCTGTGCAGATTGCACCCGGCTCGAGATGAGGTGGAGATCAGACGCGGCATCTGGACCATCGCTCAAGTTACACACATGGCCCTTTTATGGCCAAATGCAAATAGAGGGCACGTGCCGAGGACCAGGCCTGTCCCGATTAGGATAGCCAAGACAATCCTAATCCCAATCGGAAAGAGCGAGCTGATTATTTTTTTTAATTACTCATTATACACTCTAGAAGAGTGAATTCGCGTTGCGCTTTAGTCTTTACATTGGTCAGATTTGCCTCCTTATATAATAAAATATCATGAAACCAGGTTAAAATTGATGAATGACAGATATGAATCCAAGACAATTCCCTCATAATTCTCTCAGCTTGTTTTAATAATTTATTTCAGTCATTCGTCGAAATGGTGGTGATGTTTAGCAAACAGCAGCCAACCTCTTAGAAGATGGATGCACGGAATTATGCTACAAACTAAATGCATTTGTAAAATGAACGCGAATTATTCACAACACCTACTTAAAAACGAGAATCAAAATATAATCCTAGATTTTTTTTTTTTTTTATTTCCATGTCAACTTAAATTTAAAATAAATTACACGTTAACACGGAAGACATAATTCTTGAGAATGTCCTAAGCGTCGGATAAGTGTGTTAATTTATAGAATTATAAAGCAAAAGGGATCATTTTGATTTAGGAACATTTTAAATAATTATAATGGAGTCTGCTTGGCGAAATTAACTTTATAATCAAATCACATTTAAGAAGAGAGTTATTTTATTATTAAATGAAAAATGTTATTTTTATTTTGTTAGTTTAAGAAAAAAAATTTATTTCATTGCATTTAATAAAAAAAAAAAATTAGGTCGGAAACAGTAAGTTCCGGGACTCATTTTATGCAAATAAGAAACAGAATACATTTTTATTTTATAATAATTAATAAAAAAAATTACACTTTTTTTTTTTCTTTTGATTAATATATGTTTGTAAAATTTGTATGAGCATTATTTATTTTGTGGGTTAAAATTAATGATAAAATTTCAAGAATAAAAGTACTAAATATCAATAAATTTCGAAAATATTTCTTATATTTACGTAATTAATGTCTTTAAAGTTAAAATGAAATTAAAATTAGTTGGAGATAATTTGTTTAGAAGCAAATAAATAGAATAAGAATGAAATCTAAATTTGAATCAACCTTGGAATGTAGAGAGTGAAGGGAATGTGAGGAAGAAAGATTAAGAAAGAACATTCCTAGCCTAAGTCTGGAGTGGTTACCAAACTAACTTTCTAATTTCAAAAATTTTTAAGAAATAATATATATGTAAATAATAAAATGAAAATAAAATATATTTACTTAACTACAAAAAATAAAAGACATTATTTCTTTCTGGATGGATGGCTGCCAGGGTGGAATAAAGGCGAGAGAAAAACCAAACGCCTAGTTGCTTTCTCAAATCCTTTTTTGTTCCATGTCAACGTTTCGGTCGTGTCTTCCTTCATCAAGACATAGTTAGGACGAAGATGGGAGGGATGTTATCACTTCCTCATCCCTTTGGAGATCTCTGAGATAATATTTACTCTGTAACATATGTGCTAGTTCCAAAATAATAGACTGTGTGAGTAGGTGAGAATATGAATAAAATATATTTTTTGGCATTAATCGTGGTTAATTTTAGAAATTAATAATATAAAAATAGTATTAATATACGATAATTTATAACGTTTCGACTACTGTTTCTGCAGTCGTCATCAGGAAGATGAATTCACTTTGACAAGTAAACAGGTACTCATGAAGAAATAGTAGCAAAAACGTTCTATTTATTATTGTATATTAATTTTATTTTGTATATTATTAATCACTAAAATAACAATTAATCCCAAAAAATGTTTATTATTTATAATAACAATAAACGTAAAAGTCCAAATTACCTGTAAAAAAAAATTCAGATTTAGAATGACAAGGATAGGGAAAGTCTCAAGGCAAAAAAATGAACATAATTTGGACACCCCGAATTCACTGCACTGATTTTCTTCGAAGGCGCAAAATATTTCCTCGTGGCCCGCAGGCTGCGAGTTTGACATGCATTGTCTAGAACAGCGATTCCTGCCCATCGTTCGCGAGCTACAGGCTCGCCCCTCATTTCGGTGAATATATAAGAGAAAATAAAAATTAAATTAAATAAATTAAATTATTTTTGGTGTATTGCTTATCTTAAAATACTTTTATACAAAAAATTAAAATCACTATTTTGTTTTTCACACTATAATTTTTTTTTTTTTTTTTTTTGTATCGAGTAACGTACGGATAATTTTAGCTTACACAGATTAAGGTTGGGAATCTCTGGTCTAGAAGTTACTTCATAATGTTTATTTAAATTATTGTGAGAAGTATGAATTTTTTAGATAATTGTTCCTATTCGATTCAGATATAAACATTAAATGTATGTCTCGAAGCAGGAGGCTATAAAGCAGCCTAATAATTATTTTTAATTAAATAATTTTTTGTCAATATATTTTTTGTTAGTGGATCAAGCGATCCTTGGCCCTGGGAAGTCCAACCCGGGATCTCCATCCTATCCGGGGCATCGGTGTGCTTCATATTCCAGGCCACCGGACGCTCGACCACACGATCAAAAACTCACATCCCCAGTATATATCCGGGTCAAATGTAAAAGTTAGTCTAAAGTGGAAAAAAAAATCTTTAAGCAAAAATTTTTCACTTATCAACCTCTTTTTTGTTTTTGCTGTATATATATACTAGCGATGTGAATTTTTGCGGTTGTGGTTGAGCGTCCGGTATATGAAGCACACCGATGCCTCAGATAGGCTGGAAATCCCGGGTTCCATTATAAATCGCTCATTGGTATGTAGATATAATAATCCAAAACCTGAAAGTACCAACAGCAAAGTACCGAGAGGAATTAAGAATAATGACTGCCAGTATGACTGCCAGTAACCAAAAATAATTGGTTTTCCCGAGAGTTGTAAATTTGCAGATGAAATTTTAAGTTTGGAACTTTCTTAAAAAAAAAAAATTAAATAAATAAATATATTATTTGAATATGAATTAATATTTTACCTTGTATAATTGCTAATTTAAGATTCGTAGCAATTTCCGAGCTGTCTCCATTGTAGGTTTGAGAATCAGTAATAATAATATTCGCCTTACTATTCGTTACCATACTTATAAAATACTTTATTTTATCACCATAAAATGATAATTGATTAGAGACGAATTGTCGAAGTGGTTTCATTTGGAAATTTGTTTCAAGATTCAAAGAAATGATCCCAGCTGAAATCAAGTTTATTATTCGACTCCAATTCAAAATTTTCAATCAAAAATTTAAATTATTCGCGGGGTTATGTCCCATTTATTTCCCAAAACAATTTCTGAAGTACAGTTCGTTACAATATTCTTAACACCTTCAGGCTCTTAGTTATTAATATAAATTATACATGACAAACTGCAAAAATAATATTATTAAAAACAACAGATCCGAAAAATATAATTAAAGGACAGATCAAAAGCCTGTGTTGTTTTAATATGAGTCAGGGGCTACGTGGATAACGACTACCCGAACTTTGTCTATAAAGACACCAAATCAAGGGGAAAGCAGGACCGGAAATAATGGCATATTATATATATTAATTTACAAATTTTATAGATCAGCAGAGATCTTTTTTTATTTGATTTACTTTTTAAAAATTGTTTTTTAGTCTCTTTTTTTTTAACTTTTGGCATTAATCTTCAAATTGAAATATAAACCTAAAGAAAATGAATATATTTCCTTCATACGAAAAAAAGAATTTATATCCTTTGCTCTTTAGAAATGTAAACAGCTAAAAAAGATTTGTTTGCCCATGTTCATACTTGACCTTGCCGCGTTTCTTTTGTTGTCTAATTTGCTCTCTAGCGCTTCTCCCTTATTGACTCAAATTTATTTTGCCGGAAATTTTCCAGAACTCTAAGAATATAATATTTTATAGATCTATAATTTTAATAATATTTTGATTAACCCTCAATTGGAAAATAAAAAATATCGAATGAATACGAGAAAATTTTTATAATAAAAATTTTAGAACCGTCGACTCTCTGTGAATAATTTCAATTGTTAATAGAAATAGAACATATTTCATATGCAAATAAAATTTGTCAGAATTTTATTATACGAGATGGTCTAAAGTAGAGATGGGGAACCTGCGGCCTTTCGTGCTGATTTAATTATACTTCGTTTTTTTAATATATTTTTTTATTTTGTTTGGGAGATATTTTTATTCATTAGTATAATTAGTATTTTATTGAGATCATATTCTGCAAACAAAAATTAATACATGAAATTAGAAATTCTTTTAAGATTTAAAAAATTTTCAGCGAAGAAGTAATAAATTTTTGTTGAATTTTATTTAATCAAGAGAATATTTAAATATTAGATCAAAAAATAAATTTTTTTTAGAGGCCAATGGGGGCCATGTCTAATTAAACACAAATACAAATTTACAAATTACAAAATACAAAACAATGAACAAAATAAATACAAAAAATAATAAAAATAGAAATTTATGCTCATTCATAATTCTAAAGAAAAAGATAAAAACAATTATCATTTATTAATATAAAAATTTTAATAGGAGAAATTTTACAACCAAAAATTAACATATGGAATAAGCTATTTATAAAAAAATGCTTTAAAAACCTTAGTGGTTTGCATTTTGAAAGAAATTTCCAATATTCGAGCATTCATATTTATAAATTTCCATTTCAATAACAATTTTTTAGAAAGTTATTATTTTTATAAATTAATTCTATTTTTTAAAATTTTGTGTTGATATAAAATGTAGGTGGTTGTATTATGACAATAATATTGCATTTTTTAGTAGTGGTTAGAAGGAGCGGTGCGGCTTTTCCACTAATACCGAAAATGACTATGGCCTTTCATTTAATAAAGGTTTGGTTCCCCTCCCCTAGTCTAACGCATCCAACACGATTGCTTTCTCAAACCTTGATTACGAAAGTAAAAAAATTCCTGAATTCGGAAACAAGTATCAGAGAATTAATTTAATATGATAATATAGGCTTACCACATATCGAGCAGCAATGTCCTTCGGGCTTAACAGGAAGATGACATGGAGCCATCTCACACTGGTGAAAGCTACATGATATTAATTGTAAGGGAATTTTATACTTCTCAGGGTGGCAGACACATCCATCAATACATGACTTTTGGTTAATGGATACAGCGTCAAAACGAGAAATCGCATTTCCTGTTTTAAATTTGTAAAATGATTCTGAACTGCTTATAAATGCCCTGTAGAAAAAATTGAGACAAGACGAATAAGAGAAAGGGAGAGGGGTTAAGCATAAAAAGAAGATAAAATAAAAAAATATAATAATAATTTATACACTGTATTTAATATAACTTCAGTATTGGGCTCTCGGCGAAGGAGGAGGGGACAGAGCAGATGACTATTGCGTTGCCTGTTTTGTGCATCATTGACTGGCAATGTTCGAAGCTGTAGTGTCCTGTGGTCTGTCATCCCTTCGTCCTCCTCCTCACTACTCAAGTTATATTAAATAGAGTACTACTTACATCCAATCGTAGGTTGAAAAGAAAAGCGCCTGGCCGTATATTTTTATGTTTTTAACTGTAACCGGAATCTCTGGTAAAAATACTCGATTAAAAGTATGAAAATAGACAATGTCATTCTGGCAAGGAAGTCTTTCCAGGTGGGGCACGGATGGATTTTCTTCTTCGGTCGGAGGATAAACTACTTTAGAAGATGACCTCCAATTTTTAAAATCCAGCCATTGCTCAGTGGATTTTCCTAAATATAAAAGAGCTATAAAAAAAAAATTAAATTCAAAAAACAATTTCTTACAAACTTTGAATCGAACTCGGGACTTGTAAATTTTTGAGTTAATCATAACGTAGTCAGGATTTTTGTTTTTGTTTTCTTAAGGTGGGGGAGAGGGGGAGGGGTAAAAAATTTCATGCTTTTTAAAGTTAGTTTTTCTTTTTAAATACTTTTATTTAACTTTGTCTCTTTGTCTAGATAACATCTTGTTCATTTTTCAAACCTTTCCCGATTAAATTTTGTATATAAGTAAGCTCAGTTCCGATGACACACATTATATTAAAAAGAGGCAAAATCGACCATTTACAGGGGTGGTTCATATCCAAAGCTGAAAAATCAAAATATCTCTTCAACTATTAACTTTATCGAAATAATACTCATATAAAAAATTGTTCTATTCATAATTTTCAACAAATTTTTGGATTCTTTTAAAAATTATTATAGGGTAATATCCAAAAAAAACATAAATTAGGATTATCAGCGATTGCAACGCCTCTAGTGGCCAACTCGAGAAGCTATGAAAAATTTTATTTTAATTTTTATGTTGAAAAAAAAAACCAATAGGATTTAAAAGTATAAAATTAAAATTAAAATTAAATTTATTTACTAAAAAGAGAAAAATAACTTTTTGCATAAAATTGTTGATTTATTACAAAATATAAAAGCGTGGGCGCTCATTGAAGCTTAAAATATCATTAATTGAAAATTAAATAAAATATATACTTTGTTTTTACATTTATAAATATTCAATTTATGCAAAAAGTTAAACTCCTCTTTAGTACATCCCTGAATACGCCACTGATCACTCTTCTTTCTATTTTTTAATATAAACGTTCAAATTGGTTAATCCTCACCTTCGCCTGGGCATTGGCCATGTTGGTCAATCTTATTGGAAGTGAATTCAATTTTTCCCTTCTCTGGCAAAATAATTTCTCCTTGAAAAGGCAATTCAAGTGATGCTATTTTTAAATGTTGGATTGTACCAAAAGTAATCAGATTGTCGACTATAAAAGGAAAATGTATTTGGTCCCCTTGGCATGGAATTCGACCCAAGTCCCAATTGCTCGGTAAACTCATTTCTGTCATAGGGTACCAAATTTTTATAGAATTGCCTTTACTCTCTGGAATATAAATAAAAATAACATTACAAAAATTAATAATAATTTTAATTATTAGACCTCTTGTATAAAATTATATATAAAATCGTTTGAGTCCTGTAAATATAAATTTTAAAATTTTTTCTTTGTGAGTAGATAATAGAGTCTGCGGATTTAAAGGGCGCGCATGTCACAACCGGGGAAAAAATTAAACCTTAGAGCAGTGTTTCTCAACCTGCAGGGCTGCGATCCATTCAGAAACAAACAAACAAATAAGTCGGTCATCTCCTTTAAATGAGATTTAGAAAATACTCTTTTGCTGATCAAAGAAAGTGAATTAAACAATTAAAATATTTCAATATTTCTCTTTAGTATATTTAAAGGAATCAACTAAATTGGTTGATAAACATTAACTGGTTAATGTCGTTGAATTATTTCAAAAACAATTTCCCATCAGCTGCTCATCGAAGCGACAAACCGCGCTTCATCATTTCTTTTTTAACGAATATTCACTTTAAAATCTTATGACAAAAATATTCGATTGTATTGCTTGTTGAGCATAATTGTGGCATTATGATTTCGCTCCACAAGCAATGCAACCGAATATTTTTGTCATAAGATTTTAAAGTAAATGTACACTTTTTAGCGACTTTTTTAAGACCTGATGAAGACAGAATCGCTGTCAAAACGTCCTCATTAAAGCGTAAATAAAAATATTTTAATAAAAAGGCATTTCTTTCTGTCAAATCCTTGCAAGAAAACTTAACGTTTAATGTATCGATTTATAATTGTAAAAGGTATTTATTTAAATTAGATAGAGCTTATCTGATGTTCAATTAAATAAATATAAATTCTAATAGGACTTATTTATATAAAACACTTCGAGACTTTTTACCCCCTTGGTTGGAATTTCAAATTTTTTACTTTTTTTTTATCTCTTCCTCAAAATTTTTTTTGCCGATTCGGATAATTTTCTCCAAACTAAAAATTGTATTAAATTTGCTTAATGCCTTGGTGCAGAGGTAGAGGTTGGTCTTACGTACGAAAGGTTAGTGGATCGCTTCCCGTCTTGAGCAAAAATTTATTTATATTATATTGGCTCCAATTAATATAAATAAATAAGGACGGAGTCTAAATGGAAGAATGTACAAATTATATTACTTGGTTTAAGAAAAAATAATAATTTTTGCTAAGAGGTTGTTGAGAGGATCTCACAATCGATGTATTTAGAAAAAAAAGGAAAAATGGAACAGGGCAGAAGAAACAAGCCAGGAAATACTACGAAAAAAATTTAGAAAAGGAATGATTTTTAATTTGAGAGACTTTCTCTCCACAGGCACTTTGGCCATCGCGAATTGAGCCCTTTGTGCCTATTACTGGGAGTGAGATGATCTCAGCTTTCTACCTCTGAAGGGGACGGCGAGTGGGAGTCGAACCAGAGTTGTGTTGCACTCAGTTCATCCGCTTAGCCACTCGCCTTCTCAAGAAAATAAAAATCCACTGCCGATCCCGCTCCTTTCGGCCTAATTACTGAATTAATTTTATATTATATCAACTTCTACTTGAATCGAATCTGTATTTTAGAAGAAAGAAATTTCTTCGGACTTACCAATAAGGAGTGAAATGATTATGATAATTAGAAATAAATTAACTCGTGGCATAATTTGAAATGTTTCATACAACACTCAATTAATAACTGTTTATTCTGACTAGAATTACGTTTTTATCAAAAATTTAATTGACTCCCTCAGGCTTCTGGTATTTTTCATCTTATCAGAAAAAATGACACTTTGTTTTATATTTATAGTATTTAACTTAAAACCGAACAAGTTGATACCAAGAGCATGGAAGTTAAGGATAGGACCCAATCTGTCCCGGCCCCACTAAAGAGAGAAGAAAGACCAGTTTTTTTATTTATTTATTTATTTATTTCAATATTTAGAATTATAGTACTGTTGGAGAGAGAAGGCCAGGTTTATGACGGAATTTTTATTTCTTAAATCAGCAATCAATTCATTCCTATTCTTAAAGTCCATGAGATTGTATAAATCCATTTTAATAAGATAATAATGAAAAAAGTATGATGGTGCCACACAACTTTCACTTATTTTTAATATTTTATTCGAGCAGTAATTGTATATTTTAACTAGATTCCGGTGGGCATTATTTTTAGCCACATTCAAAGAGAGTTTTCTCGATACAATGGTCATTTCTAAAGAAAAATTTCTATATTTCATAAATGGGTGATTTTTTTGAAAAAATATATATAATAAAAGTTACTTACTTTTCTGAAATATTATAAATTTCGAAAATATAGGCAAAAAACTAAAAAACTGCAAGAGTAAAGTACTCCTCAGGGACTATATTCTAAAACCAAAATACACATTCTATGTGGCTTTAATTAGTTAAATGAGATATAAAGTTTAAAAAAAACTAGAATCGCTTGGTTGATTTTGGTCAAAACCTTACTGTCACATACTCATGTTAGTCCAAGTTTATGTTTAAAATTCCATCATTCTAGGATTTGAAGTTTACCCTATATTTTAGATAAGACACAGACATGGACCATTGTCTAAAAAGGATATTTTTGGATTCAGGGAACCAAAACGTGTATTTCCGCAGAAATCTTGATTTGGACCAAAAACATTTACATTACCTTTAGAAAAGCAGTAGTAAGTCAGGAAAAAAAAGATGAGAAATAACGAAACAGAAAATAATCTTTTGACATTTAAATGAAGTGATAATCAAAAAAAAATTGCGCATCAAAAACATTCAAGATATATTAAGAAAAAAAAGTTAGAAATTTTCTAACTTTTTTTTATTTTAATTTTTAATTTAAATAAATATGGACAGTGTCTAAATGGCTTTCAAAAAAGTAAAAAAAAAAAAACTAACTAATTTTGGATAATATTTCTATACCATCTGAAAAAAATCCTCAACTCTCTTGAAGAAAAGTTAAGTACGCCACTGATAAGGATCCCAATGTGCTTTTAATTAAAAAAAATAATAATAATAGCAAGCAATAATAAAAAACCTCTGGAAGGGAAAACAAAATAGAAATATTTTTCAGATTAGGACATTTATTTTTTTTAGTGGCTCATATTAATTTTTTCCTACCCGAAATTAAATTTTATTAGAGATTAAAAAAAACGTAGGGCTTTTTTTGATTAAGGGTTAACTTGAAGGCTTGATCCAAATAAAGAAACTATTAGGTTATATTTTTTATTATTAATTTTATAAATATTCCAATATATATTATCTAATTATATATTATAAAAAATTTTATTTGATTTGTTTTTTATAACGTTTTTCTATTTCTTAAAATCTACTCCCCACTTTAAAATTATTCAAATTAAAAATATATATATACCCTATATGAAATATTTTTAGGAAAAACAAATCGAACTTAAAAAACGTTTTTTGTTACATAATTATTTTTTAATTAATATTCTTTTAGTCATTCTGTTAAATAAATATAGGAACATTATAATTTTTTTATTTTTAATCAAAATCAATAAATAAAAATTAATGATCTTATACACCTGTTCTAAGTGGTCATACATCCAAGAGTTAGATGTGCTTGCTATTGCTTAACTTAAACGATCCTGAAAGCGTCACTCCTCTCTCTAGCCCAATATAAATGAACTTTTTTTTATTTTTCATTTTAAGAAAAAAAATTATATAAACTTCTTATTTATTATTTTAAATTTCATTAAAATAAACATTATATATTAAAATTATATTCCAGAATTAAACATTTATTTAATATTATTATTTTTAAAATTAATTTCTCAAAGTTGCTAACTTCATTTGACATATGAAAATCATATTTCTCTCTCATATTTTTTTTTAAAAGACTTGTCTAAATTGATAATTTCTATAAAAAATAATAAATTATATTTTTAGAATTATAATTTTGATAATAATATTTTTTATTTTTCTTAAAATCTTTTAATTTATTAGGTTGTTTCCATAGTTGTCTCTCTTACTGGTTGTCCTTTTGTGGTGGCTATTTTCAGACTTGTCTCTGCTTGTTATTTTCCCTCTATTTTTCATGTCAAATTTTAATATACATATATGTATTTTTGCTATTCTTTTTCAAATAAAAATGGTAAAATGAAGATTTAAATTAATATTAATTTCATTTTTTCCATTTATTTGATTCTAATTATTCTAAATTTGATTGAAGAAATATTATTATTTTTATACTCATGGGTAAGTAAATTAACACATTTGTTGAAAAAAGACTTATTAAATTATTTTATTTTACTTTAAATCATTAATTTACATAAAATATAATTTAAATATATTATATCATATTAATTAGCTCTATTTAGTGGAGCATTCTTTATTTATCGTTGTAGTGTAAAACTATTTTCCAAACATTCAAAAAAATTAAAATATTAAATTTATCTCATGTATTTATTCACTAGAATAAACAAAAATATTGATCAGCTATAATCTAGTATTAATCTGTGGCTATAAACAAGTAATTAACATAAAATGTATATTTCTCTTTTCAGAGTTATTTCCTCTTCATTTGAATTTTACTCCCAATCTTCAGCAACATACTAGTAATAGTCTGTGTTCAGCAAGTTGTTTTTTATTATTTTATCTGATGACTTAATTTGTTTTTTTTTTAATATATAACAAACTCTCACTTCATCATTCTAATCTGTAATAAAATGATAAACTTTTTTTTTAATCAAAATATATCTGCAAATAAAAGAGCTTTAAAATAATTAATTATTGGAACTCTTCCACTCTCAATGCATATATATTATGAGTGAATTTCTCTCGGATTATTTTATTATTAAGCAGAATGAATAACGGCCTTAGAATATAATAAATAACAGGAAAAGGAATGACTTGAGTCATTAAACAAAATACTTCTCATTTAATTATGTTTACTCAAAATATTTCACTGACATTTTTATGACATCTCACTCAGTAGTTTACAAATGTTTAGCAAAACGACAGATAGTGATTTAAAAGTTTTTGCATATGTTGAGACTCATTAAAAAAATTTTATAAAATCTTGTTTGCAAAAATATTTGACGTTTTGCCAAATATTTATAATCATTAAAGGTCTAAAATAGTTTTCTCCTCTAATTTTACAAGTACAATTTTCTTAGTGTTAATGAAAAGAAGAAGAAAATTTATGCAATTTTTGAATTCTTTATAAAAACAATAAATCTACGAAACTTAGAAAATGGAATTATAATATATATGATATCCCATAGATAGCAAATTATTTTATAAAATATAAAACTTCATTTAACGCCTTTTTTTCATTATGCTGCATTGGCTTTTATCAAAAATTTTTCCCACTAATAATTTCGTTTTTTAAAAAGTTAGGATTTTTCGTAAAATAAAATCCAATTCAATTAAATCATCATATATATTTAATAAATATAAATAAATAATTCTGTAATTAAATAGGATAAATAATTTATTTTTTGCCATCCCTAATATAAAATTGCTCTTTCGTTAAAATAATTTTTTTTTTTTTTTCATAAATTCAACTTGTTTCAACTTGACATTCGCCCAGAGCCCTAACTCGGTGAGTTTATTTTATTATCAAATAACATTTTTGTTATCTTTCCTACTATTTCGAATATTCTTTTTAATAAATATTACTAATAAATTTATTTACTATATTTAAATAAACCTATACATTTCTTTGAATATTAAAAAATTATTTTTTTAATTTAAATCGTACCTATCATAGAATTTTATATTATTCATTTATTCAATTTTGCTATGGGTTAAATAAAAGATTTATTCTTTAAAGATTCATCGTTATTCAATAGTTAATTAAATACATTTATTAAACAAATATATTAATAATACATTGATTACTAAATAGGAAAAATAATATTAATTCTCTTGTTCTTTCTAGGATTATTCAATGAAAAAGGCATCAACCCAAGGAGATCATCTGAAAATGACTAACTTAAAAATAGAAAATTATTTATAAAAAAATATATTAAAAGCCTGCTGGCAGGAATGGGGAGAAAACGGCTGTAGCACTCGTCTTGTATTTTTTTTATTTCAGGTAAGATTTTGAGAATTATTTTTTGAAAGCATTAATTATTTTCATTCATTTAAGGAGAGAGCAGGTGAAAAATAAAAATGCAAATTAAGTATTTTTATTTTATTTTAAAATATAAATTTTTTTTAAGAGTACAACTTAAAAATAAAAATATTTTCTTTTGCAATAAATTAAAAATTTTTTTTTAATAGGCTATAAATATGAAAATTTATTGAAATGAATAAAAAATAATGTCATTTATTTATTTCCATCTTATTATAATTTCCCCCCCGAGGATGTCACCTTGTCGTGGTGGGGGGGCTTAGGGTCTCGGCCCGACCAAGAACATC
>JAAAKE020083557.1:0-22984 GCA_010014785.2 Anisolabis maritima | reverse complement strand
AACCCAACAATTTCAAATTTTGCGCTCCGAATTTTTAATAATATTTTCTTCTTTATTCATTATTTTCTTATTAAATAAAGATATCTAATGCTTGATATTGATTGAATTTAATGGGAAATTAAATTCTCTAACGAAAACATTCCTGTTTTGGTCATAAAATGGCATAAAATTAAAGAAAAGTCAATTTTTAATGTTTGTTTGACAGGTGGATTTATTTATTTTGGTTCTCATCAAATTATTAAAAAACTATGAAAGATATAAAAATAATGAATAGTGCTCTTTAATCTGCATAAAATTCTGCGTCGAATAGAGGTATCATATCTCATCTACGTCTGTTGGTTGATGATAACAAGGCGTTCTTAAATTTGTAATGGTTTTCATTTAATAACTTAAAAAATAATTCTGATATAAAAATGGGGATTATAGATTCGTAATCAGCATAAAGTTCCATATCAAATACATATACCATATAGCTACTAAGTTGTTTAATTTAGCATCTAATATTTTTCTGATTTTTATCAATAAATAAAAAACTATTCGAGATAACGAGATTTTGATTATGGATTCTTAATCTACTTGAAATTTTGCATTGAAATGATGTATCATATATCTTCAAAGTTTCTTGTGAAATTTTTCTTATTATTATTTATTTTACTCTCAACAATTAAAATGTATTGTCCACTTTCTCTCTTTATTTTTCCTTAATAAAAATAAAAAAATACTAATTTTTGATTTTTTTATTTTTTTAATGAAATAAGTTCAAATTTAAAAAAAAACAACAACAAAGGAAATTAATTTAAAAAAGCATTTATTTTTGTAGAATCTCTAAAAAATCCGCTCTAGTCAAACACTTTCGAAACTATTCTTAATATAAACTCAAAAAAAGGGACAATGAGATTCCAAATTTTAATATTAGATGATAAAACTTAGATGATGGGATGACTCCGTCCATATATATTTTTATTATACAATGTGCCAAAATTATTTATATTATTGCTATTTTTTAGTTTCAAAAATATATTGTTATTATTTATAATTTTAGATTGTAATATTTTGTTACGCAACTATCAAGAATCTTGAGGGTCTCGGGCTGACGCCGAGTTCGTCCACCGTTTAATCCGCCTCTTGGTTCTTTTAAGGAAAGAAAATTTACTGGGATGTGTTCTTAATCACACCATATTTTTATAATTATTTCTATGTTATGTTGTCTTTTCATTAAATAAATTTTTCGATGATCTGATGTAAAGGAAACACACAGATTTACCATGATAGGCTGGAGATCCCGGGTTCGACTCCTGAGACCAAGGGTCGCTTGATTGACCAGCAAAATATACACTCAAAAAATTTTTATTAAAAATATTTGGCTTCAAGACATACATTTGTTTATTTATATCTGATTCATATGAATCGAATAAATCTCGAAAAACCTTAGAGTTTAATTAAAAATCCAGAGTTTCCTCTTTATGATTGCTATCTTATACACAATAAAGCGTAGGAGAAGTAGAGGTCTCACCTCCCTTACTAAAGGGCAGACGTTCGCTTTCCGTTCTGAGTAATGAAAATTTATTCATATTATTTTGGTTACAATTAATATATAAATAAATAAGGACGGGTCTAAATGTCAAAAAATATTTTTTTTTAATGTATGACACAATCGAGAACCGAAACGTTAGCACTGTCAGGAATTTCTTCTATTCATCTTTTTACCTGAATACACCCCGCAATTGCAAATCGAATTTGCGATCATAATAATAACCTTATATAGGATTTTGGAGCATTTCGCTCATCTTTGGTTGTAAATTTTAGAGAATTAAAAAATGGATTAAACTGGAATATGCTGGGATGTGTAGATTGTGTAGGAGGTGGATTAAGGAGAGAAAAAAAGGAGGATTTGAATAGGAAACAGAAAGTAAAATTTATAAAAAACTAAAAAAATATATTTCCCTATAAAGAATATTTTGGCTTAGAACTTACATAAGAGATAATAAAAATTTACTTTAAAAATATCTATGTAGCCTATATATTAAATTAATTTTAAAAAAAGTATACTAGCCTATTATCAATTTAAATCTGTCCAAGTTAGAACGTGTTCAACTTTGTTTTAATAAATCCTTGTGGATCTTCTTTATCGATTTATTTATCATTAGGAAGTCTTAAAAGAAGTAAGTAACCTGGGCAGGAGGAGCTGCAATTTTGATTTAAAGTCCTAAAACAAAAGGTAAAAAATTTAAAGGAAAAAGCTGGGTCGGGCCCTCGGGATCTAACTCTAGCTACGCCACTGTTCGTAACGAAGTCTCAGAGGAAAATAAGTTCTTTAGTAAAATGTATGACTCCATTCTTTTCTCTTGTTTTATATCTTTTTTCGCTTCGCTTTCAAATATCCTCATCTGGGACTTTTATTATTTTTCCTTAAAAGAGATTCATTAAAACAAAATTTTTCATTAAACAGATGATATTTTAACCCCCAATATTATTTTCTTCCTCTTTCTTTGGAATAGCATCTGACTCATATTCCGGCACCTCAATTGTTTCAGAACCAAGGGAACATCTTATAAACCTTTAAAAAAAAAAAACCACTCATTAGTATAAATAAATAAATATTAAAATAAATTTTTATACATACAACATGATAGACGCAAGTATTGCTTGAGTAAAAATTGTTAAAAGGAAGATGGACTGAGGGAAGATGTCTAAAGTAGCTGAGTACAATTGAGAATAACTTGGAGACGATATTAGAGGAAGAGCTGTATCACACGAGGAGAGGATCGCAAGTACTTTGCCACGTTCAGAAACCGGAACCTGGAAAAAAAACAAGAAATTTACTTTTAACTCTAAAACTCCACATACACACTCAACATGTTAGGTTCGGCAAGGAAGAAATCGAGACCAACTCCGCGCTGAAGTCGCCAACATTAGTTTATACGAAAATGGATATCAAAAGAACATTGATAATTGCAGGTGGGTTTTATGCTTAGTAGGGAGAAAAAAATTAAAAATCGAAGTCGGCTGCGGTCTAAAAAAAAATAGCTTCGAGAATGAAATAAATTTAGTGCTGTATGCCTCTGTTAGCGAGCTCCAGGATTTCAAGAATTATTTACGAATAAGCATATATATATATATATATATTAATAACTTAAATGAAATGGATCTTGAGATAGGCACCCTTGAGAACTCAATTCACAAATGAGCCAAAATAGCCAACACCCTCGCCTGCCCAATTACACGTACCAAAATACTCATTCCTCGGCTCATATAGAAGGTATTGACATAGAGACCCAAATATTTAGATAAGCATCTCACTTCAACTGTATAATTTAGTTAGAAAGGATTTTTCAAAAGTCTGCCAATGAATTCAAAATTATAAAAATGAAATTTGATCTATAAAGGGAAAAATTTTTGGAAAAAAAAAAAGGATGGCTTTCATTTGGGTAAAAATCTATCCCCTTCAAAAACAAGTATCTTTTGTTTAGTCTTAATAGACAATTAGAAGAAGACTTACATGAAATCCGAAAAAAGGCAAATTATTATGAAATTTGATGATTTTGTAGCTCTCCTAATTATCCATTAAAACGCGACAAAAGTTACAGGGTGTCCAATTATTTTTGAGGAGGACAGTACTACTTAATTGGTTAGGTAAGAGAAAATAATGTGAAGTACTATCACACCAGATTTTTTTCTTTATGATGATACAATATATCAGAAAAAGAATGAATTTAATTGCAACACACACACGAAGACAGACCCACCAGACGAAACATTTTTTTAAGACTCAGGGGACCTCAAGAGGTGTATTTCTCGAACTTGATTTTTTTTTTGCTATCGCAATACCAAATACAAAAGAAGAATAAACACTCACTGTTTTTGTAATTAATGAGCGAATAATCGGAGCAACGACAGGCCCTAAAGCTACAACTCCGCCTCCCAAATAGAAAAGCCAAGGCACTTGGGCAGAGGCGAAAAGAGATCGGGCGATTATATGTGAACTGCATCCGATTAATGCGATCGTTTCATCTCGAAGGTGAAAGAGTCGACTCAATAATGGATATCCAAGAAGTGTACCTGAAAAAAAAAATAGAAAATCACCCTTCTCTTGATTTATTAATAATTTTATTTAGATGGGAGATGTTACCTATCACATAAGCTGCATTTTGAAATGCTCTATAGTCACTGTATTGGTTAGCATCCCAATGGAACTTCAATTGAGTGTACATATACGATAAAGGCTTTTCATCTAAAAAACTTTTTCAATGTATAATTTTGTTTGTATTATATTAGTAAAGTTTATTTTCAAATGTGGATTTTAAGAACCTCTTTGGAAGGAGTAAAAAGCAATCGCGAAAAAAAATAAAATAAGATACGTTCGTCTCCGGCCAGGACGAGGTCTAACGACGGCTTTTAATGATGATTTGAGATGATGCCAATCAAGGAAATCAAAAAGACTCCACCAACAACAACAGCGACTCTCTGCATTTCTTGCGGCCTGCCAGACGTTTACCTGAAAAGAGAAGACAATCAATTAACCTCTGCGCAACTCAAATATATTGCCCCAGGGAGGGAAGGATCCGTTTTCGGGAATTGATTCAAGATCTGAAAATGAAAAGACTTTATATAAAAAACGTTTTGTTTAGTGAAAGATTTCGTTAAAATAAAGCACTAGGAAAACTCCTAGGCCAAATTACTTGTCTTGTATGTAATATGACTTGAAAAATAGAAAAAAAGGTGCCAACACTTCATCGCGTGTAGTTGCCAAGAAAATCGTTGGGAAACCCAAAAATATCAGTCGATACACTTTTTTTTTAGATAGAGAGTATATCTTTATATTATATATTAGCTGGCACGTAGGTAATATGAAGCTCTTTTCATTTCCAACCTACGATCTCTGGACTTGTAAGGACATGGATGTCATATCCTATAAAGCCAAATAATAGCACACACACATAGCAATTTTTGTTTGCCTTTGTATGCACTTTTGCTTTGGGGTCCAGCATTTTGTTACTAATTTCACCAGTTCTACAACTCAAAATTCCTATTTATTTTTAAGCCGACTAATTGACATTAAAAAAAAAAAGTTGATTAGTAGGCATTTTTATTTTTTTAAAGTTAATGTTAAATGAAATTGAGACTATCATTGAAATATCCTACTTGAGTTTCTTTTGTAGTCCAATTGAGTCGAATCATTGCATAAATAATTGCAAGTATCAAGAAGGAGGCATTGATCGCGAACATAATCCCATAAGATTTCTCGGCTATTGTATTAAATAAAAGTTTACCTGCAAAAAATAAAAAAGATAAATGAAATGAATTATTCAGGTTTAGATGTGGGGTAAATAAGTATAAACACTATATAGAATGGTTTTTAGATGGGGGCACTGCACACTTAAAAGATAGAACAAGTCATGTGTTTTTTTAAATTTATTCAATATATATCTAATCATTTATCAAGATTTTAATCAATTAGGCCACTCACCCACTGCCTTCTTTATCAATATAAAGGGACTTGTATACAGGATGGCCCAAAAATAGGTAATTAGTACACTCTGTTTTATTTTTCTTAAGATTCTTAATATTTCCATCATCTGTAAATTAAATCATATATCATTATTATTGCCAATATTTTTTTTTCATTAGGTCCTTTAATTTAATAAATGAATCCTTAAAATGAAAATCACTATGAATATTGAAAAAGCAATCAAATTAAATTAGTTTAACAAATTAGGAGCCCTTTCAAATTTTACCGTCTAAAGCGTTCGGACCCCGAGTAAAGTAACTCGCTTGGGTAACATGTCTCTACTCATATCTAGGATGAACCTCCGACAAAATGCGTTAGTGGTAAAGGACTATGTTGACACGACGTGGTGGCCATGTGTTGACATTTCTTTATATTGAAAAATATAATGTTTATGAGAGAAAGCCTCGACAATATAACAGAAGCATTTATGCACAAAGGTTGGATCCATGTTGGAGGGCATTGCCAATACTTAGACGATTAAACAGAGTTTAACATCTTACGCTTATTGTTGACCTAAATCAGAGGTGGGTAAACTATGGCCAGTCACCGGATTCCATGCGGCTAGCGAGATTATTAAGAAATATGCGCAAAAGCGGCCAGATAATTTGAAAATATTTGGGTTCAAGTATATTAGATTCCCCCCGGTTAAAAAAAAGTAAAAACTTCAAAATATATATTTTTTTTTAATCTTTTTCGGCATCGGAGGCCATTTAGACTCCGTCCTTATTTATTTTATATATTTATAATATAAATAAAATTTTGTCGCTCAGGACAGGAAGCGAACCACTGATCTTTGGTACGTGAAGCCAGACCTCTAGCTCTGCATCAAGGGACAGGGCTCAAAATAGTGTTAAATTATTAAATAAAAATGTAAGGAAAAACATTGTTAGTTTTTTTTCAAAAAATATTCATTTATGTGCCTGAGTATCAGCGTTCATGAGGCCCTTTAATAAAAAAGTTGCCCTAAAGTTTGTGACCTAAATATTTACCAATATCCGATTATCGCACCAACCTACTGTATAACTACTTTTGGACCACCCTGTATTTACGTACCTAAAGCAACGCCTATTGGCATAGTGGTTAGATAGACAACATCTAAAATAGTAACTCTAAGAGTTCTATTTTCCACTGTGGTGATGTCAGCCAAATATCCAAATGCACAAGAGAATATTGCAATGTCAGCTCCTGTCAATGCTGATGGAAAACTTGCAAGATAGAGGATTGATTCCACAGGCAATTCAGGTAAAAAGGCAATTACCACGATCATCACTGAATAGAGTAATTTCCCAAATAGGCCAAGTAAGAGAGGAAGTTTTCGTCCACGTTTGTCACTCCATGCACCCAAGAAAAGGGCCAAAATTACAGGAACCACATAAGATGCAATGCCATTCCATAAATGGAAATTGGCAACGACTCTCTGAAAAGAGAAAAAATATATTAATCATCTTAAATATATATTTTATATGATCAATCCAGCCATAAATGTTAATAATAATTATTTTGGTAATGGGTCCTAGCTGAGTACTTGTCCCTCAAGAACACCCATCTAAGATTAAGCCTGGTTTTTCTTAACAGTAGCGACCCTGGTGTCCATGAACACGATTTAAATGAAAACCATAAAAGTGCTACTAGTTGATACTAGGAGGAATTGTCTTTGTATGTAAAGAGTCACCAATAGTGGCAATGTGTTGAAAAAAGCAGCGTTAGTGCATAGATGGCCGCCCAATTGTCGATATTCACTGAGAGAGAACAGCGATCTGTGATGCGTTTTTGAGTAGTGAAATATGATTGCACCTATTAATCGGCCATCGGCCATTTGGTCGATTAATTGGCAATTCCTATCAACAGCTCAGATCTCTATTCAATTTTCTCTATTGAATTAAATCGTTTATTTAAGTTTTATTTGTTTAAGTATATAAAAGTGAAAAAAATAAATTCAAATAGCCTTAATTTTATAAATACTTTTAATTATATATATATAAATGTTTTTGATTTTCGCGGTCCAAAGAATATGTCTAAATGCTGTTTAGTTTTTTTAGGCTCCCACAATGTAACAGCGCTGTGGAGCGAGAGAGACCCCAAAAAAATGGCCACCGGGCGTTTAACTGTATTTAATAATCGGCAGTTAATTGCACCTATTAATCGGCCATCGGCCATTTGGTCGATTAATTGGCAATTCCTATCAACAGCTCAGATCTCTATTCAATTTTCTCTATTGAATTAAATCGTTTATTTAAGTTTTATTTGTTTACAGTACAGTAATACATGGTCAATTAAACGGTAATCGGCCATTTTGCTTATCGGTGCAACGTTAGTATTATACTAGTTGGATGAAAGCGTAGTCAGTAAATCTTGTAGCCAAGTATAGAAAATTAAGAGGGAAAAAGCGTGGTGCCTGAGCGCCTACAGTCACAACCTGAAGAAATCTTCTCATGAGTTGGAATACGTGCATACGAATACATCGTTTCCTCATTTGCCTCGTAATTAAAGTTCTTATATGAATCTCACATATATATATATGTCGTTTCCTCGAATATATATACGTCGTTTCCACGAATATACATATGTGGGATTCATATAAGAACTTTATATATATACGTAAACAACAAATTATTTCTACAATTAGACATTTAGAAGCTAAGAACTCCCACCATCAATTGATAATGTACCATGAGATAGATCCAATCGTAGGGACACAAGTCTGAGAGGGAAAGCAGAAGAAAAGCAAGTCTTAGCTTGGGCAACTTGGGATCTCCATCTAGCAACTCAGCGAACTGAGTTCCAGAATAAAATGTATTTAGGTATTATGTATTAAAAAATTTTAAGATTTTTTCTTTAATCCCGTATTTTGAAAAAATGAGGCACTTGCGGGAGCCGAATCAATGTTTTTTACTTTCTCTTACCTATATTCTATATATGAAATATATAGATGGGAAGTATTGTGATCGCAAAAAAAAAATCGATTTCAATGGAAATATCCGTTTTAAGGTCCCCTAATTGAAAGGCATTAACCCATATTCCCAAAAATTGTTTGGGGCCCACCTTACTTTTATTCGTTTTGAGATTTTTTATTATTTTATCTTAAACTACTCTATTTTTATTAAATTGGCTTTACGTTGAACAGCTGTCTAAGGGTCCGCACGTTTGATAGCAAATGACTCAGATTTTCTTATCTTAGGTAAGATAAAGTTGTGTGATGTGCGTTTACTGATAACAGAAAAATATTTTTTTCAAATAGTCTACTTTAAAAGATGTTATCACTTTATCCTTCAAATTTGTTTCTTAACTGATAAAAATGAAATCCATGCAAACTACTTGAGAGGGATTTGATTTGAAGAAAGAAGGATTAATATTATCTTGATTAAATATATATATATATATATATTGTGAAGGAATCGATAATAATTGATTTTTTCCTTCTAGACAATTTGGATTTTTGATTTCAAATTTTTATTGTTTAGAATTATTATTAAAATTTTTGTAAGACTGATTTTTATCATTGTTTGCCCATCCTGAAAACATACAACATACATAATTTGGCTATTTTTTTATTTCCTTTTTGTTCGGTGCTGTGTCCGGATGTTTTAGTTTTAGTGAATTCTTTTTCTTAAGAGTATTAATGAAAACAAATTGTAGTGTCCTTGTGCATTAATGTTCCAATTCCCAAAAGGAATTCCTCAAGGACTTGAGGAGAGGAACCGAAAAGAAAAATGTGTACTGACTCCCCCCCCCCCCCTACTGTGAAACCGCCTTCCAAGAATTCTAGAAACACGGTTTTTGGATATAAACGGCACCCTTGGCCGGCGCGGAACAGTAACAAAAAGTAACAGGGTATTGACTTATTTTGTGAGAAATCAATGGAACATTGCGTCGCCATTGTTTACACATACACACAATACATCTTATATACATGTTATTGTGCCCTTTCAATAACAACTAACTCTGGGCACTCTATAAGGAATCCCCAATTTATGATGGGACAATAAATTTGGCCCGAAACATCTCAATATTCATTAAGCATCCGGATGATTTATATTTTTTGGCTGCTCCTGTATCTGATTCCCTTGATTCGGGGTCGGTATGTAAATAAAAGATACAACAGACAGGGAGATCAAGCCGGCCTGTTGCAAAACTCGTCGCTTGATGAGGAAGGGAATGGACTGATGTATAGTGATCTAAAGAAGAAATATCAGCCTTGGCTCGGTCAACTCATGGATGCCATCCACGTTCACACTAGAAGTGAGCCTCTGGGTGAATTCAACCTCTAGGCCTAAATACAATAAATATTTTCCTCTATCTTCTCTTATGGAAAATGTATGTAGTTCACTATGAGCATGTCTTATTTATCAGTTTGAATTGCAACTTTAAAGAGAAAAAAATATATTAAGAGAATTATAAAATGATTACCTGAACTTTTGTCTGAGTTTCATCGTCCTGTTTCTCAAGATTAGAGCAAATGGAATCGTTAAAATTCAAATTGGTCCTACAAGCTCTATCAATAAAAAAGGCTTGCTCTATAACAGACGTTAACATAAAAGCAAACATATAAAAAAACATGACCGGCTCAACGGTGATATAACCAAGCCATTTCAAATTTGAACATTTGCTCCTGTTTCGATTAATAGATTCCTCCTGCAATATTTAAAAAGATAATTAATAAAAAAAACTCAAAGAATTATATATTTTTCTTGATTTTTACCTCCATAGTATAAATGTAGTAGTTGTTTTTTTTTTTTCAGTTAAATTTTTATTTAAAAACGATCATATGATTTCAATTTGGTTAATTGGATCGAACACGAGGGTCCTTTCCCTCCCTCCTTCGTCTCTCTCTCTTATCTTTAAATGAGAGACAAAGTCCGTAGATTTATTTATATGAGATATAATAAGCAAACGATTTATTTATATTTTTTGCAATTTTGCAATTTTTTTGAATATTAAAAAAATATTATTTGCACATTTTTGCAAATCTGATTTATATATCAATAAGCATATATATCCCAATCTAAGAATTATAGAGGAAAGAATGGAATATATAAAGAAAACATGATATTTTTTCAATTATATTTATATATAATATTCATTAATGATTTTCACAATTTTCTTTCCATTTTTGATAATCCATTCCTCTGAAATTAATAGTTGAAATTAAATATTAATTTGAGTTATAAGAAAAATTCAACTTGTTATAATTTGAATCACGGAATCGTGGATATTTATGAAAGTATAAGCTAAATTTATCATTTATTTACATTGTTATATTTCTTAACAATTAATAATAATGATCTTATTATAGGGGATTTCATTTTAATATAGAAAAATTGGCAAATTTCATTATGATAGGCCAATTAAGGACTATTTTTGACCCACAAAAAGACAAACAAAAAATTTTGACAATTAACAAAACCGTTTTGTCCTTATTAAAAATATCGGATATATGCTCTTGATAATAATACATTCTCTGTTATTTCCAATTATTTCACAACAATCCGGGAAAAGAAAAATAATTATTTTATTTTATTAGTTTTTAGAATCTGAAAATCTTAACCTCAATCTAAAACTATGAATGACAAAAAAATGCTCCCTCCACACCACTTAAGACCAATCACAAACTCCAATCCCTACTCTATCGGTTATATAAGGCCCGGCTCGTGAAACTCTGCCTCACCTTCACATCTTAGAAACTCTGAAAGCGGCCATACTATATTCCAAGTCATTGTTCAAACTCAAAGATTGACAAGCAAGCTTGCTCATATTCCATGACATTTAAAAAAAAACAAAAACGATAAAAAAAATAATTGTAATTTATAATATAATGAACTAAAAAAGAATATATTATGATTTAATTATTAATATTATTATTATTATAGTTTATTTATTTAACATATTTGTGAGTTTCAATATTATTTTTGAATTCATATCTATTTACTGCGTAAACATCTAAACTTAGGTAATGTCACTTATCATTAATTTTATCGAGAAAGATAATTTTATATCACTAAATTAAAAAAAAGTATATTATTCTTTTTATATAATAAAAAAATTATATTTAAACTGGTTAATTTAATGCATTTTTTGAAATAATAATGAATATTCTCTTATTTGACAGATTACATTAGGGTTGAAGCAAGTCAAACCTTTACATAAGATAATTAAAACAAATCAATGACATTTTTGATAAAATAAAAAAATTGACGACGATGTCCGATGAAGAACATGAAGATCTTTTGGGAGAGGCCAGTAGTGGACATGACAGTGATGGGTAATGTTTGTTTTTATATAAAATTATAAATAAATTAATCAACTGGTTAACCTTTTAATCAATGTCAAATTAATTTTTCTTAATTATTAGTCAGATTGTCTAAATAATTATTTAAAATTCTTTCATAAGAATTTTCTATTTAACAAAAATTCTATTAAATACTATTTTTTATCATGCAAAGAAAGTAGATAACTAGCTGAATGTTAAATAAGTTAAAAGGAGGGAGGGAAAGTAAGGCAAATTACAAAAGCTGAAGGTTTATTTAAATAAAAAGTTTATGAACATATTAAAACATTTTTTAAAGTTTTCTTTTATGTCTCTCATTAAATTGTAAGTCAATCTATTTTTTTCTTTAATTTTGGAACTGCGAGTTAGCAATATTAATTAAATCCCATTGAGCTGGGTTATTTTAGACATTTAAATTCTTATTTCTAATCATAAATTTAAAAAATGTTGGTGGTTTGTCGGCGAAAACATTGGCCGGCCATAATAATTTCCTCCCCTCATCTAATGGACTTGGATCTCTTTTTTAAGTCTTTTTCGGCATCTGAGGCCATTTAGACTCCGTCCTTATTTTTTTAAATTAATTGGTAGCCAATATAATATAAATAAATTTTTGTCGCTCAGTACGGGAAGAGAACCACAAATCTTTGGTACGAGAAGCCAGATCTCTAGCTCTGCAACAAGGGACAGGGCCAAATCCACGTTTTTCTCTTATTTAATTTTTTGTAATTGTTTAAAATCACTATAGATTCTAATGATAATAATAAATTTTAAAAAAATAAGTACATCCTCACTTTTGATTATTTAGTGTCACGAGTCGGACTATACTGTGACACAGGTTTCAGAAATATTATCTGCAGTGTGGCTTTTTTGTTGTTCGTTTCTAACCCCTTTAAGAATAAACTTTAATAATAACTCTTAAATGGTGGCACAAAAAGTATAAAATAAAATAAAAAATAAGTGGTTGTTAATTTTACCATTGCCTCTTAGATCTAGTGCACCACAAAATAAAACAAGAATTTTTTTTTTTATTTTATACTTTTTGCGACTGCAGAGGCTATTTAGAATTTACTAATTTTCATAAATCTTATTTATATACATATATATTAAATAATGCTTCTAGCAGGCGTTCAACAGTCTTATTCCTCAAGGTCACCCATTCGAGGTTCATCACTGCTTGCCTTTGCTTAATAAAAAAGATTTGGTCGCTGTTGTTCTTCTCTCTGGCCATGCCCACCGGCAAACAAAAATGAAAAGCCCAAAATCCTGTCCTGTGTCTTGGTACAGAGGTAGAAGTCTCGCTTCCAATTCTGAGCGACAAATTTTTATTATATTGGCGTTAAATGCCGAAAAATGTTTTAAAAAAAGCCCAAAATCTTTCCTTTATTTGTGTAATTAGAAATAAGAATAAAAATGTTTACAATTAATTATTATGAAAGTTCAGATACTTTAATTAATTAACATGCCAGTAATTTTTTTTTTTAAAGAATATGAAATTTCCTCCTGGAAACTTCAAGTCTAAAAAGCAAATTTTTTAAATTTATTTGCAAAATCAAGAAGCTACAACGGGTGGCATATCCTAAAATAGGATATCCTTTGATCCATATCCTCAGAGTTTAAAAAGACTTTTCCATAAAGTAAGATGAAATTAAAGATTAAAAAAATTGTTGTATTCTCAATGAAAGTTTAATGTCAATTTATGGGTACGCTAGTTTAAACTTTTTAACGGTTAGTTTATACGAACCCCACCCTTTATTTGAGAATTAATTAGCTCTCTCGCCCTCTCCCTTGGTGCAGAGGTAAAGGTCAGTGGTTCGCTTCCCGTCCTGAGCGACAAAAATTTATTTATATATATTATATTGGCTACCAATTAATTAAAATAAATAAGGTCGGAGTCTAAATGGCCTCAGATGCCTTAAAAACAAAAAACCTCTCATTTTTAGAATAAAGAGAATTGAATTAAAATTACTCCTCTTCCTTCCTTTGATTAATTGTCGCCCTTCAGACCAATGGAATGTGATGATAGCTACTTATTTTCTAGTCACTATTTAGTAACAAATAAAGATATTAACAACAATGGATATATTTTTGTAACAATATATGAGTTTTTTTTTAAATTTATTCACTGACGGCTGTAGCCAGACAGCCTTCATCTTTTACTATTAACAATGTTATAAAATAATAATGTTATAAACAATAGACAATAAAAAAACAACAATATAATAGTAAAAAGAATAAACAAAAACAATACAATACAATAATAAAAAATATAAATAAATATATGAGTTCGTTTTTATTATATTTTTAGGGATCATTCGGACATAAACATCCAAGAGAGACCAACTACAAATGTGATTATCAAACAATACGGAGCAATTGGCTTTTTACTTTCTGGCTTTGCTCTTTCGCTCAGTTCATTTTTTGTAATGATTTTGTTGCCATTATCAATGGCATCCAGTGCCAAAGTAAATATATCTATTATTTTTTAATTTTTAACTAAATTAACGAAATTAAATTCATTTTACAGGTTGGAGATGGAAAAGCAGTCTTATTTTTATTAGCCTTTCTTTCTTCTTTAATTCTTTTGTTAATCACCCTTCTACGTGGCGCTCTCAGTGGAAATATTCGTCAATCTATAAAACCTCCTCTTGGTTTAAAGAAAACTTTGCATATTAGTTGTCTCTTCTCTCTCAGGTATAGTAGAATTTTTTATCTCTATTTTATGTCTGCCCGTATGTCATTTTGACATAACAGTTACATGAAGATGAGAAATTCATATTTAAGAATTATTTTTAAAAGGGATGTTTGATTAGTTCGTGCAAAAATACAGCCCATGTTCTTTAGAGCTGCTTCCTGATCTAAGGATCAAAAGTTCGCTTCCTGGTCTAAGCAATAAAATGTTTGGGCTACTTATTAATTTAAATAAATACGGACGAATAATAGTTATCACAAAATTTATATATATTACTATTATTAATTTGGAGGGAAAGTTCTATCGAATTTTAAATAAGCAGTTAATTTTGCTTGTAAATCAAAAACACTTGTTGTTAGAGGGTCATTGATAATTTTATATGTTTTTTTTACCTGCTGAATAATATAAAAGAAGTTCTTTTATCTCATCAGTTACTTGTGTCAGAGTGAAGTAGATGTCAGTGGATAAAGTGCATTTAGGACATTGTATTTTGTGAGTTCCAGAGAGGAAGCAACGCATCAGTTCGATGTGAAATTTTATATGCAGTAATTGGAAGAGATGTAAATGTTCGTACCTGTCAAAGATGGTTTAGTAAAATTTGCCCCGAGAATCTGAGCGTCAAAGAAGGTAATCGATCTGGACGACCGTCCAAGATCGATAATGATGTTTTGCGGACCATATTGGAGAATTATCCACATTTAAAAACTAGAAAATTTGCAGAAGACTTCGGCATCCATTGGAGACCCCATTAAATCTCTTAGGTTTATCTTAAAGCAAAGCATTTGAGTCCCTTACGAATTGATTGAAAAGAATTTGTCTGATCGTATAATAATATATTCATCACATCACATTTCATTAGATACAATGTGGAGCTGTTTTTGGACAAGCTGATTACTGGAAATGAAAAGTGGATTCTGAACGAGAATATTAAGAGGAGAAAAACTTACTGCAAACCAGGAACATCATCAGCAACCAAATATTCATCATGTTTGTGGTGGAACAGAAAAGGTCCAGTGTATTACAAGGAAAAACTGTCAATGCAAATGTGTATTGTAACCAGCTTGATAAATTGCAGCTACCAAAGAAAAAAAGGCCAGCCTTAGCGTCCAGAAAAAGAATCGTGTTCCACCATGATAATGCTGGACCATATACCGGAATGGTGACACAACAAAAACTTAATGCGTTGGGATGGGAAGTTCTTAGTCTTCTGACATTGCACCATCTGATTACCCTATTCAGATCTCTGCAAAATTATCTAACGGAAAAAAAAATTAATTCTTCCAAAAGTGTTTCTAAGGCAGTAGCTGGCTTTTTCACTCTAAGGACGAGAACTTTTACAAAACAGGAATTGACAGGTTACCAGAAAGATGGCAACAAGTTGTTACAAATAATCGAAATTATATCATTGAATAATATTAAACATATATTTTTTATAAATTGATTCAAATGTTTTCTTTAAAATACGACAGAACTTGCCCCTCCAACCTAATAGCAGCTTTCCTATCATGGACTTAAAGCAGGGGGTTGTGGCTTTAGATGGCTCCGATTAGCTATGAATACAACGCATTTAATCTGTCAATCACCCGATTGTCCCGCACAAAAGCGGGCAATCTAAAATATAAAAATTATTATTTTTCGGATAATCATGTCAAGATTTATATGCCTTAAAAATTATAACATGGAAGATTTCATTGAAAATGAGTTGATTTTGTATATGTAAGCAAAAATAAAACCTTTTTGCAAGCCTACTTGTAACCACGGTTTGTTTTCGAGAGGAGAGGGGAAGCGCTGAAAGATCAGCGGCTCGATGCTTGAATTGTGAATGGAACAGACAAGGTTAACTCCTACAGAAACTGGGAACTGCTAGAGTGAGTGAAAGGAAAGCAATTATTAAATCGTTTATGTCTATTTAGCTTCCAATGATACCAAATAAAAACAGAAAAAAGTCACCTGGAATTTAGCTAAATTGATCACATCTTAAGCAGCACATATCCGTGTCGTGTCAATCCCTTATTTCCATAAGCCGGCTCTCACTTCAAAGCAAAATGCATTATGCGATATTGCTTCTGGCTTTCTCACACTGAATCGAAAACAATGTATTGACATCCTTTCTCAAGAGGTTTTGATTTTCTGGTGGCAATTAAAAAGAAGAAAAATGCTTGAATTTTGGATAGATCCTTTTCTAAGAAATTTAATAGATCATAGTACAAGTGTTTGTACAGAAGAACTGAAAAAACATCCTGATCATTTCCTATAAACCTATACACCTTTTACCAAGAGAAAAGACACAAATTACTTCCTCTGAGGTGAGCATAAAAATAATTTCATAAAGTTGCTACGGTGTAAGAGCCGCCGCCTAAAGGAGATAATCACAAAATCATATAATGTTTGCTATATTCCCTTTTCCTTTCCGAATAAAGAACAACCATCGATTCACTGAAATGCGAACGGCACAGAATGGGACTTTTTGATGGGCAATAGGAATGAGTGTGAAAGAATTTGGATTTCTCACTTGAAGAAAGCCTTATTTTATTATGCCAAGAGATTTTTGCTCTTTATTCATTTCAATAGCATTCAATAATCAGTCAATAGAATTTTTATAAATTTCAAAACACTGCATTGTCTGTATTTCGTTTCAGGTTTCTAATATTGAATTCAGCAAATTTGATTGCGTGTGACTCGTTCAGGATCTGAGTCAGTGCGACACCAATCTTTGACATATGTGGGTGGCTTTTTTTTTCATACTATGTTCTGCAATATTCACAGCCTCCGCACTTTTCTCGTTTATCACCAGTTCTTTGCACGGAATTATCAAACAGACCTTGACATTGATCTAAAAGCTTTTTTTTTATTTTTAAACAATTTTTTTTTAGTGGTATTCTGGTCGTATTAGCTCAAGATGATTACAAAGTATTATGTCATCTGCAAGACCCAATGAAAGGATTAGTTCTGGTTTTCGCCTTAACTTATTACTTCATTTTTTGTAAAAGACGTAAGTCAATTCATTATGCAATGCCTGCATGGTTTTATTTTTTATTCCTACTCTCACCATCGAAATAAACACTCTGGGGATTTGAACTTCTTATCACTAATTTATAAATAAATAAATTTACTTATAACTTGCTTAGAGACAAATCCTAAGGCTGACTAGGTTCAATCAAACACAAATACATTTTTATAAATTACATAACTCACAACAAATGAAACAAATACAAAAAATAAATTAGAAATAAAAAAGTATGCTTATTAACAATAACATTTTCATACATTTCCATTTTGTGCACAATAACACATGACCTGGAGTAAACGACACATTAACCATCCGAAATTCGTTGATAAAGAGAAAACCTGGCTAAAACCTTGACAAGAATGTTATGACCTCACTCTACCTGAGCTAATCTCTGCGCTTGGGAAATAAAATTTTCACACAAATCTTGTATTTTAAGACTTAAAATAGAATTATTCATAAGGGGCAGAGGACTATAATCCTGATTAGTGACAAACAGACTGTAGCATAAATTCTAGAAACATATGCAAACGTATATTTTTCAAGAATCTTGGCTTTCTTTCTATGATATTCCCTCTCCTAACACCTTGATATGCTTCCTATTTGCCCCTTCACTAATTTGTATGGGATCAACTCCTAATCATTTCAATTCATCAGAAAATCATGCCATGTAAAATACAGTATTTTATAGTATTAATTTAATGTTTTTCTTTTTCACTTTAAAGCGATGTCTGTGTCTCAAATGTTCAGCGTGGCAGCTGTCATTATCGGCCTTTTTGTTGCGGCTGATTTTGGTTTATGTGATCGTTTTCGATGTCGAGGTCTTTTGCATATTGACCCAAGAGAAAGAACAGGGAAAATGGCGCATTGGTTTTGGACAATCGCTTATACAATCGGCCTTGGTCTCTGGACATTATTTTATACCTCATTAGAAGGGAGTTTCCATAATAAGGAGGAAATTCTTGTTGCATCATCGGTTAAATCAGAACCTGAGGTAATCAAAGAAAGAATATTATTAAAAGTAGTACTGGGAAAATCGTAGACTTTTAAAAACTTCTAAATATACAATGGGTGCCATCACATTCATTCAGAGGCAGACCTGCGGAATCCCGCGCTCCCCAAAACCAAGTGAAAACAGGAAAACACCTAAAAATTAAAGGCAAAATACATTTCAAGGAGGGGCAATTGCTCGTCTTCACACAAAATTGTTCTTTGGATCTCCTATTTACAATTTACACGTGCTCAAAATTTTTGTAAGGCATATATTTGTCAGATTTGCCAACTAATAAAAATAGATTTATGGCCTTTTCGATTCTCTAGATCTGCCCCAGACCGAAAAACGCATGCGGCGTTAAATATCTAGTGAGATTAACAACTTCTCATTTGAAAGTAGGATTCAATTCAGCACCTTTGATTGCCACATCCAAATCTTTTTGCCTATCGTGTTAGAACCTCTACCCGCTCTTCTAAATACAAAAATTCTATATTAGACGAAGGGCGATCACAGGCAGCCAAATAAAAAGAACAAAATTTATAAAAAAATATTATCGATATTGTCAACGGATTCTTCACATCTTCCTAGAGACAATTTCATAATTTCTGAGAATTTAACATTTTTCTCTGCCTCTTCTAATAAATGATTTTGGAAATTTTGATTCCTTTGTTCGCTCTTCGTCATTAAATATTTAACCAACATCTACTTTCTAAAATTTATTTTAAACTTTGAGCTCATACATAAGTTTTATCAAAGTTTAACAAAATTTTCATTCAAATTTTGACCTTAACACTTTTTGTTGGCGACGAAAGTAGGGAGTGGAGTTAAAGGTCAGAATTTTTTTTTGTTTAAACCTGCAAATTTTTTCATTAAATAAATCAAATATTGATCTATGAAATTGTAATAATGTTGTTAATAGTTTGGAAGCTGTGAGTTAATTATTAATTCAACTTTTTTCGTTGTTTTAATTTTAGTTTTACACTTTTTTTTTGTGTGGGGAGTGAACTTGCCTTCTTCCGTCTCTGAAATTAAAATTAATATTATCTCTTCGCGATGAGATGGGTGGCTGTACCCAGATCAGATCAGAGATATGTGAAAAAAAAAATTGGAATAGAAAATTATAAAATATAAAAAACTTTCTAAATAATAATGTTTATATAAAAATAATTTTCTTGGGGTCAAAAAAGATTTCGTCTTTTTTAATATTTTGTTTTAATATTATGGATCAGCAATCTCATCGTGATCGTTGATTCCCAATATTTATTTATTTTATTTGCTTGTAATTGATAAATAATTTTTATTCTTTCTGAAGACATCGCCATATCAGAGCTGATGAGCATTATTTTATCTATATACACTTTATATATGTTATATATAATTTTGTATTGTAATATATAACAACTCTGCGATTTTAATGTCTTAAACATTAAATCTGCATATACTGTAATTGATTATTTTAAATTTATTTTGTAAAGTTGTTGTTTTTTACTGCTCATTTCATCCCTAATTGATGATGGCTTTATCTAATTAAAGCCGAAACGTTTCATTATTTTGGGAGTTTTATTTCAATAGAGGTTTCCCTACTGGCTGACTTCCTCCCTTTTCACATATCTCTTAATATTATCTCTCTTAAGTCATATGGGTCAAGGACTGACATGTGTTTACTCTTGAGACTAATACTGGATTGGGTTTCCATTTCCTTCATCAAAGATGTTAGCTCTATTTGATTTCTATAAATATTATTTTGTCAGAAAATCTTAAAAAATTGCAAACAATTTCAGTTGACAGAAACTCCTGCTTCCGAGAGAGTCTCGACCGTTTCCCGTTTGGTTTCTTCAAGAGATCCACCATCGCTTTTAGAAAATATCCCTTCAGGACATAACAAAAACCCAATAAGTATTATTACGTTAGCATTCTGGAACTATGTTATCGCCTTCTTTATTGTCATTTTACTTATGGCAATTTGTATACCAATTGTGAGTATTCTTTTAGAAGACATGAATATTTCGAAACATTAACAAATTGTTTTTTTTTTTCTTTTTTTTTATTTTAGTGGAGTGAAATGTTCTCGCCAATAATCCAAAGTCTTTCTTGTCTTTTCCATTGGAATTCGACTCCACTTTGCCATGAATGGACGCGCTATGGTCTTTTAATTGTCCTAAGCCACTTGGCGTTGGTTTTAACTTCGTTAGACTTTCTTCGACGTAGCCAATGCGCTGTCATGGTGATCACTATGACAGCTCCTGCTCTTCCTCTTGCTGGCCTCTGGTGGTCACTCTTTACTCTTGATCCATTCCATGAATCCGGTAAGTGAAGAGAATATTTTTGTCATTAATTCGAAACGTTGTTACATGATTTAATAAAGAAAGATATTTTATAATGGTTGTATAATTTTGACAAATCTTTTAATTTTGGAAGCTTTCACAATTGTAATTATTAATAAATAAATTGAATTTTCAATTTAACTTTGATTTAAATGTATAAAATCGAACGTTTCGACCATTCATTCTGGGGTCTTCATATACAAATCACAGAGCTTTACATGTAGAGATCTACAACCTGAAGTGAAGTGAGAAACAAGATGGGGACCACACTATAACTTCAGCGCCATCTGCACTGCACCATCAATTGTGGCGCTATTACAGAGACTTTGGCACGATTTCAAATTTTTTAAGGTCGGTGGGCCTGGCCGGAGAGAAGAATATCAGCCTCCAAGATGTTTGTTGACAAGCAAGGCCAAGCAGGATGGTTGGCCCCGAGGAACAAGGCTTTTGAACATTCGCCCGAACCCATCTATACTAATTTTCCTTTACAATTTAGATTTACAAATATTTATAATTATAGAAGTTAATTAATATTGTGAATTGATTTATATTTACAAAAATTTTAATAATTTAAAAAAATTATTATTATTCTTTCCATCTTAAGAAATTCTCTATGATCAAAAAATAAGTTGACTTTTATTTTAAAAATTCCCGTGCTCGATATAATAATTTGTTTTTTAAATTGGTATGACTGTCCTTACAGTAGTTTCATTCGTTTCATTTCGTTAGTTTAGAAATTATAGCTTCATTTGTATTAATAATTGATATTTTGGTCGACGATTTTTACATTGGGTAAATTAATCGATCAAAGAATTTGTCTAAAAAATGAAATTTATTGTGCTGACGCTGTATTAAAAAAATGTGCGTAGTATTGAAAAAAAAGATATTTCCAAGTGATACAAAGACTAGTGATGACTATGTCATGTTAATTGTTTTACCATAATTACCATGGAGTTTTTCTCAAAGAATTCCTTTCAAATGGTCAAACAGTTAATAATCAATATTATTTAAGGTTTATGCATCGTTTGCGATTCCATTTTCATTTGAAAAAACATCCAAATCTATGACAAAACAATTCATGGTTTTTGTATCACGAGAACGCACCCTCACATTATTCGTAAATTATTCGTCAAAAATCAAACAAAATTCGTTCCAAAAGAGCCATTTTACCAGATATGGCACCGTTTGATTTTTTCTTATATCCATGATTGAAGAAACTACTTCGTGGACGCCATTTTAAGCCCATTGAAGTCACTTTAAAAAAAAGAATAATTACAAAAGACGCTATAGTCCTGCCCCTTCGTGCAGAGGTAGAGGTCTATTGGCTTCACGTACCAAAGATCAGTGGTTCGCTTCCTATCCTGAGCGACAAAAATGTATTTATAATATATTAGATACCAATTGGCATAAATAAATAAGGATGGAATCTAAATGTCTAAAGATGCCGAAAAAGACGCTAAAATTTCTAACCTAAGAACAGTAAATACCAACTAAAAAAACAAATCAATATGTAAAGCGCGCGAATTTTTAAAAGAAAAGTCACCTTGCTTTTTGATCATATTGGTTTAGTTAATCAATTTATGTTTAAAATACTTTTTTTACCATTAAATAAAAAAAATATTTTCCATATTCGGTTTAATTTAGATTGTTGAAATGTTTTTAATTCCGATTGCTTCTCTAATCATAGTCTTGAATTATAGTATTCCTAGTATTCTTGTTTCAGTCGATCTCTAAATATTATATAAGATTCTTGGTGATATGAAGAAGGCCATAGAATGAGTGGCTTAAACGTTGTATTTAAAACAATAATAAACCCGAAAATGTAATTTATTTATTAATTCTCTTATTTATTGCCTATTTTTAGGAGTGATGATTCGTTGGACACCTGAAGTGACTGGAGAACTGATTTGCTCCCTTCTTGGACTTCCTGTTGTTCTCTGCGGCGTTTTCCTTGTAATTCGGTCACATTTAAGAGCCAGCCAGATCTCTCCAGTTGCTCTTAATTGCCAAGAATAATTTAAAAAAAAAACCTAAGTATTTGTTTATTTTTCATATTTTTATTATCATGAGCTTTTTACAAAGCATTATTTTAAATTTTATTTTTTTTAAATATATAGTTACCATATTTTTTTAGTATACCTATTTTATAAATAAGGCCAATCTACATTGCTAAAAACATTTGTGTTGTTTATATAG
>JAAAKE020083546.1:0-22988 GCA_010014785.2 Anisolabis maritima | reverse complement strand
AAAATGAGAAAAGGTCTACTATATTTGATAGCCCCCCCCCCCTCCCCCGTGGCCGAAAGGTTAAAGATATTGACATTGTCAGTATTGATAACCTTAAAAGTCAAGAGGCGTGGGTTCGGATCCCAGGCAGTCAGATGAAAATTTATTTAGTTGTAGGAATTCCAAAGAGGTGATTAGAGGCAGTGGAAGTCATGGACTCTTAATAATCTTAGAGATAGGGAAACTAGGAAAGTGAGCTCATGATAGGCTTGATGTGCCTTGGAAGGCTTCTGGCCTTCCCAGTCCTTTCTATTATGAGTCATACTACTGGCGGTTCGAACTGCATAGTCCCCTGGAATCCAGGATCTCTAGTCTATCTGGGGCATAGCCGAGTTTCCTTTGCATCAGAAAAATTAAAAGTATCTTTTTTGAGCTAAGATATGTAAAGAGCTGTGCCTAAACATAAAAATGTAAAGATAAAGGCTGGTTTTATTTATTGAATTTAAAATTTTTCGGATGGTTTAAATGAATAAAATCTTTTTTGTTTTGAAAGACACAGATAAGTGTTCTAGATTCTTAAAAAAAAGAAAAAAAATTATAGAGAGGAGAAATAAGTAGGTAGTCCTAATGTGTCAGTTAATTTGTTAATTGGTACTTACCCTAGCAAGTTCATCTGCCTCAAAGCGGCCAAAAGTGGATCCAGCTTCTAGTTGTGTACTGCCCCATTCCCATGCTGCTCTACGAGGCGATGGATCCGAACAGACGACGAGCGAAAGTGCTGCCGCCTCTCCGCGTGCCACTACAACTACTTGGTGACCACCTCCGCCCTGTCGCAAAACCTGCGGGGCACCTGCGAACACAATCAGGTCCAAATTTTTCGATTAAAATGAGAACTAAAACCAAATAGTTACATAAATTAACTAATACTACTAATATTGAGGCATAACGTAATTTTTTTTACGTGAATAAATATTTAATAACCAAACCAGAAAACATTCTGTAAAAAAAGATCAGATAAAACTCCAAGAGGAGGAGGGGCCGAGAAAATGGTATGGTAGGCCTTATTCAGTCTAGGAATAAAAACGAAATATATAAAAAATATACGTTTATATCAAGAAATGAATGACGCTCTTGATGACATTCACCTGGCTATTCATACTCAGATCTAGACCTATCTTATCTTTAAGAAATTTGTGACTATCTTTAAGGCCTGCGGCAGTGGCGCTCGAAACCAGGTTTGAGAGGAAAAATTAAATTTTCTTCTTTATAAGATCTAAATGGTTTCAAGAAATCGCAAAATTAACTCCTGTACCCTTTTAATAAATCTAATTATGAAAAGTAATAAAGTACCAGTATCGTTGTTGCAGTGGATAAGGGCACAAAATATGCACGCTCGAGGGGTCCTCTATTTTTTTTCTCTAAAAATTATATTTCTGTATTTTTGTTATTTGTTATTTTGAAAATATGCGAAGATCAAATAATTTTTGAAGAGGCCTCACATTTACTTTGATTGGTACTTATTTTCTAAAAATTGTTGCTCTTTTTTTAGAATGTCATTTTGCAAAAATTTTTTAATCTCTTTGTAAAAACAAAAATATTATAGAAAATTTAGAAAAGGCAGGGAGGGGGAGTGGGACGTATTGGAACAAATTGCCTTTGCATTGGCCACTGGCAGATTTTACATATTTTATATATAAAAATGAATGATTATGCTTTCAAAATTTGTTTTGATAATGTTGGAATGGTAAATTTATTAAAATGTTTTATTATTTCAATTTTATTGAATAAAATAAAAATATTAATCATTACTGGGAAAAATAATTTTCTGAATATAAAAAAAAAAAAAAAAAAAAAAAACAATAATAATAATAATGCTTTTAGATGTGGCTCACTTATTTTAAACAATTATCCAACTCTCTGGGGCAAAAACCTTTTTCAATTGATTAAAAACGCTTCACCTTTCCCCCAATTGAATTTTGTATTAATTAAGCCAATAAAAACCACTTGGCTCAATTTATAATAAAAATTTAATTTTATATTGTTATGTTCGTAAAAAAAAATAATAAATCTAAATGTTGTGCTCGAGAAGGTTTAAAAAAGTTTTAATTAACGTCTTTTGAAAAATAAGAGAGTATAATTGCTTAAGCGCATTTTGACAAGAGAGAAAGAGAAATGCGCCTTTATCTGTTCATCGGACAGTATAAAGAAGTCTAAATATGCTTAAGTCCATTATATCTTTTGACTTGGGTAAAATTCTTTCTTCTCCCCCCCCCCCCCCATATCCCCTTTCTTTTTCTTTCTGTTTGTTAGATTGCTACAAAGTTTTTTTTTGACTTAAAGTTGGCCTTTTTTCGTTGAATCAATTGGCACTATCTATCCTAAAAAAAGTTCGATTGAAACTAAAAGAACGAAGGGGAAAGGGCCTTTCTCGAATAGTAGTTAAAAGCGATCTCTTTTAGTAAACTCCCCGGAGAGGAACAGAAAGCCTAGGGAAAGAAACAGCGTGTTATCCTTTCTATTTTAAAAGTCAAGAACAAAAGGATTAGTCGAGGGAAACGATCAAATAATTGAGTTAAGATTTATCTTCCTATTCTCAGAAGAAATAAAAAAAAAAGGAAACATTTATTAAATGTCAATTCCTGATTTATAATATTTGAGATTTGTTCATATTCTTTGTGTTAATGACGTCGGAGAGTAAATTTAAAAGTTTCTATCAATGATGAAAGAGAATTATGGAAAATATTACTGATAAAGCTGTTAGATAAGAAAATAAAATCTATTATATTTATATATAATATAATAATAAAAAAATAAAGTGTCAGAACTTTTATATAATTTTCAAAAAAAGTTATATAAATTTTGATCTTATGTATATACACTAGCTGCACAGCCTGCCTTAGCCCTCTCCGCCCCCTATCCCTTAAGTCGAAAATTTTTTGGCAATTTATTTTTTTTTTCTAATTTTATAATAGAAAGAATCTGAGTTCAACTTTATATTAAGGTGCTCAAAAAATTTTATTAATTAGTTATACCATTACTAATTTTTCAGGTGTTATGTTTTTGTTATTATCCTAGTCGCAATTGGAATTTACCAGCCTAAAAACAAAGAAATCTGAAAAATCCGATTCCAGGGAGGTCTAAATTAATAGTAACACGTCCCAAACGAAATTATGGTGGCCACCCCTAAAAAGGAGGTTCTCTACCCCTAATCTGAATTGCTCATAACCTCTGCCTTGCTCTGTAAAATTCTCTTTATATTGAAAAAAATCCCTCTGAATTAATCATAGCCTAAAACCACCCCCGGAAAAATTTTTACTCGCTGGAAAAACCATGAAAATTCGTCTAGAAGAAGGAAAGTACGTAAAGACGGATTCCCACTCAATGATGGACTATATACAAGGAGTAGGCTACACGCCGGAGTTAAGAGAGCTCCTTCTATCTAGCATAGAATAGGTTGGAATAAAGAGACCGAGTGGAATTAGATATAGCAGTAATTAGTTAGCTATATAGATTATTGAATAAAGGAGGAGGAGTTAGAGTTAGTAAATAAAGTAACTTCACGAGGTGCCGATAGATGCTACGATCAGGGGTGGCCTAGGTATGAGATGTGTGTCTTCGAGCACCAAAACATCTCGGGTAAATAAACGGGGATCTCGGCAGGTGGGCTTATTCGATCCATATGAAATCTAAAAATTATGGAAAAGGAGGAGGGAAGTAGAGAGGCGAAGGGCCCTGGAAATGGGGCTAGAAACCCCGAAACCGGCGATGGAGTTTGGTGTATGCCACCAGTGCACGATTCATCAGGGGTAGCTAATCAGATGATGGTTATTTTGTAGGTTTTGAGTGTTTTTATTCCTATTATATTTTTGTCGTAGGGGGATGACGGAGAAGGGAGGAGGGGGGAAGTAGAGAGATGAAGAGCCTCTCCTCCCTCCCAAAATAACCGCCGGGAAAAGGCCACTAAGATCCAGAAACCGCCTATAGGGAATGGTGGTCTTATTTTTATCCAACTTTTTTATTCAAATTTATTACCAATTTAGGAGCGAATTTGAAGAGATCCGGTCATTAATTTAATTAATTTATATTTAAATAGAAGCACTTATCCATTTTCAATTAATGTAATCAAAGATCAAAGACAACATCAACTTGTTTCAACAATTGGTCAAGAGGAATTGAAGCCATTATTTGAAGCTCAAATCTGATATATCAAGACATCTTAACTTATGGAAAATGCCTAGCTTGTATCCTTTAAAATATAGTTAGGAGACATTTTTTTGCACCCTGCAGAATTTAAATAAAAAATTTAAAAAGTCCTATGCCTTAATCAGCTATGACTTTTCTTGAATTCTAACGGCACGACTCGACCCGAGACATGTTATCTTGTAGCCTACTTCTCTCCTTAAAATTTTTAATAAAATGAGTTTTTTTTTTTTTATTGAGATCATTATCGAAATTCACTTAGTTCAATTTAGCTGTTTTATATTTAATATAACAAAGATGTTAGATTTTTTTTTAAATTCATTAATTAAATGAGATTTCATTTTTATCAATTATTTATATCTAAGGAAAGCTAAAATTTTCAAATTTTATTAAAATCGAATGAAGCATATAAAATTAAATTTGCGGCGGATGTGAGCTCAGGGGTGTTCAAAGTCATTTTTCAAATATTTATATCAAAGGGATGCGGAAGGACGGACAAAGCGCTTTCTTTTTGAGTAAATGTCCCAAAAAAATAATTGGAGTTATGTGTTAATTAATCTAAAAAGTGTGAAATATTCCAAAAGTAATAAATTTAATTTTAATATGATCAGCTCTTTACTCGTTTCACTAGGGTAGAAAATGACTGAAATTGCATAGAATACAATAGCCTATTCAGGCCGAACCCCCTCCTCCCCTTAAAGCTAAGAAAAATTGCAAAAGTCAGGAAATAATTTCAATAAAAACATTAAAAATATAAGTTTTTAAAAATAATCACTTGCAAATGAAGAAAAACTAATAATTCCAAAGGCTCCAATACAAAAAAGCTCAGTAGTGCCTCTTCCAATCAAACAATAATCCTGGCTAGGGCTCTGAAATCCCTTCACACATATATTTATTTTAAGTAAATAGTAATGAGCTTATAATAAATCCCGGGATATTTTAACAGATATAATACTTGTTTAAAGTATTATTTACATATTTTTAAAACTCATTTTTTTATTAAAATGCTATAAACTAAGTAGAAGGTAAAATATAGCCCTGAAGGTTATTATTTTGTGACCACACTTTTATTTTATTTTTTAATCAAATCAATCAAAATTAAATTGAATTCCATTCCATTAAAATGGAAGCTTAGTACTCTTCAATTGAGTTTTAATTAATTTATTTTTTTTATATTAAACATAAAAGCTTTGAGACTTGTTTATTTTAAAAATTAATATTATTAGTATTTACCTACCCTCCCTTTTGAATTATAAACGCAAATTTATATAATATATTAAGACCCATGAACTAGTAGTTAGTTGTTGGTGACATTAGAATGAATGAATAAAAAAGTTTTAAAATTCCATATTTTTTGGCGTAATTTCCTTGTTTAAGAGAAAGAGAGAGGGGAAAATGCGCTTTTGCATCACACAACGGCAAAGACAATCAATGTAACCCAAGCCAAATAAAAAACATAAATAAAATCCAAATTATTTCCCAGAATTTTTTTTGTGTTCATACCGCAATCTAAAGCACTTTATGACGAGTAAGCCCGAGTCAAAAAGCCATTCAAAAAACTGGGCATCCCTCCCGCTACGTCTTCAACCATTCAGAAGGATTCTTCCCCGCTAGCTAGACTATGTGTCTCTAAGAGTGGGGCAAACATTCCACTTCTTTCTATCCCCCTCTGCTCTTCGTAGAATGATCACGTAGTTGTAATGCAAGTGCTATTAATTTATATCGATATGCTTTATATCACATTATATTTGGTCAATTATAATACGGAATAATAACTAGAAAAAGGAGGACTCACCGACAACCTGGACAGTGACAGGTTCGCTCTGCACGCTCCTCTCGCGGCCACTAATCTTATTCGTAGCCTTGCAGACGTATTCGCCTTGAAAGTCGTAGGTCATGTTGGAAATATGAAGCCGGGGTTCAGAACCCCGGACCATTACAGCCCCTTCGTCTGTAGACTGCTTTTGCAACCATTCGTAGGTGGGCGCCGGATTCCCGTCCGCCTTACAGTGAAACATCGCCTCAGTAAACAGTTTAATCGTGTTGAGGCGCTCAGTGCCCAAATCCACGATCTCAGGAGCATCTATAAATAAAATATTGGAAAAAGAAATGAGTATTAATAAATACATGGTAAAGGAAAGTTTTCCTTCCTGTTGGTTTATGTATAATTTTAAAAGAAAGAGTAGGGAGAAATATTTTCTTAGATGAATTGTTAATAAGTATTAATATTATAACCAAAAGGTCTTCGGAGAAGAAAATAAATTAATAAAATAAAACTGTTTTTCTCATCAATTAAATTAAATTAAATCAATGAAGATTACTTCATTAAAACTACAATAGGAATATCATTTTGAAAAATTAATAGACTTTATAGATTATTGCAATTGCAAATTCTAGAAGAAATAATTGTTTACTAAACAAATGCAATTTAAAAAATATAAAAAGAGATTGATAGGAATGGTGGAGTAGAAAAAAAGAAACTTTTGAAGAATAAGGCTTAGCAACGGCATTTGAGGGGTTCAAAATCTCTAAAGAAGTTTTATAACTGACTTGTAAGATTATGAGTTGTCCTGTCCCTTGGTGTAGACAAAGCTAGAGGTCTGGCTTCCCGTACCAAGGGTCAGTGGTTCGCTTTCCGCCCTGAGCGACAAATTTTTATTTAAATTATATTGGCTAGCAATTAATTTAAATAAATAAAGGCGAAGTCTAAATGGCCTCAGATGCCGAAAAAGACTTAAGAAAAAAAAAAAAAAAGATTATGAGTAAATAAGGAGAAATAAGGCCAAGTCATTCCCAAAACGAACTGGAAGAACTAATCAGACACGAAGAATTTTACATTTATTCGAAAAGATCAGGCCGGCCGGCTCAAGGACTGACTTAATGAAAATAGAAGAGAAGGAGATGGGTCCTTCTTCCACTGATAGTTGAATAATAAACACAGCTTGAAATTGTAAAATTAGGACATTGGCCCCTCTACATCCAAGTTAAAGATATATTTTTATGTAAAATTTCATATTTTTGAATCACTTTGTATAGTAACTGCTCTGATGATGTGGAGCGTTATGCAACATTTACATATGCATAAATAAATGGTAGTGGATTAAAAAACGGCGCTGGTTAATTCTCCTCTTCCTCTTGATTTACAAATTAAATTTTTCAGAGTTCTCATTCATCTCATATTATTTTATTTAGAATGTAGAGAAATCCAGTTTTACTTCTCTTCTATCATGGCACTCGCGTAATTATCAAGGATGGGTGCCTTAGTGACTTAGTGAAAAATTTATCCATTTAAACAATTTGGTGAATTCTTTTGGGTTTCCTGGTTTTCCAACTAGTGTTTTTCAGAGCAAGACCAAAGGTCTTTGGACTAAATATCTGATTATTAAAAAAAAAATTAATTTTGAGTTTCATAAAGGATATTGAAAAGATTTTTTGTATTAGTATTAATCCACAAATCTAATAGAAATTCATTTTATACAATAATAATGATCTTCTTAGAGATGTTAAATATATGGTACCCACGAAGGGCACTAAAAAATAAAAAAATTCAATTTTTCCATTATATATATACTGTTTTGTTTTATGATGAAGTAAGTACTCATAAAAAAATATAAAAATATGTACGAAGGCTTACAGAAGGAAACAAACTTAATTATAAATTAAGATTTATAAAGTAAAGCCAAAGAAAAGAAAGCAGCCTAAAAGGGAAAGAAAGGGAGCTGATTAAATTTCAGCCTCTTATTACTCATAACAAGAGGATTATTAGAAACTACGAAGTGAGATTGTTTATGAACAAGATAATGACTTTCATTATTTAATGAAAATGCAAAATTAAATCACTGTTAAAGGGAAAGAGGAATGTAGAATAAGATGAGTTGTTAGAGTAACATCTTAAGGAAAAACTGCCAAAAAGAACCTTCAAAAGAGAATAATATGAATAATAAAAACGTAATTATATATATATAAAAGAAATATAAAAAAGTTCGAAAAATCATATGCGCCATCTATGGATCTTTAATGTGTTAAAGATAACCTAGTTGCTTGGCTTCTCACTAGATGGCAGTGCCAAAAAACATGATTCTATTCCAACTTGGGGCAGCTATTTTTAAGTTAAATTCTTCATAATAATTTGAATGTTTATTAAAAACACAGCCTATTTTTATAATGGTTCTTCTATTTTTTTACATTTACAATCTTCTTAAAGAATGAAAAAAAAATTCTGTTGAAACTTGACATTAAAGATGACATATTTCTCAACGATCTTTTTAAAAACTTCTCATTTTAGATGTCATTTTATGCACTGTAGCCAAAGAAGTTAAATTGATAGTGTTTAGAAGATGAAAAGACAAGACAAGTTCTTGTAACTCTTAAATTAAGACTTATTTAATAATTATTTTCGAAAATATATATACAAAGAATTCAGATAGTAATTAGAAGTTGGTTGATTTGTTCACCTACGTCGACCATTTGTATTTACATATCTTCTTGTGAGATATTATAACATTTTTTTTCTTTACCTGAGATAAGATCTCCACAACCTGTTCCGTTTTTAAAAATCCTACGCCAGGTAAAAGGCCCTATAGAACTTGAATTGGTATCATCGTCACTTTCGCTGTAAAGCGTTCCTCGTAGCTCGCGGAATGCAGGAAGGACTACAATAATGATAATTCGACAAATCATCATTTGGAATAGAATAAAAAAAATTCATTAAATAACTAAATTATTCTTTCCAAGACTTGGTGCTAAAGGGGAAGGGAAGGGGAAGGGAATTATGGCAACAAGAAATCAAAGAAATGCTAGTTTTAGTCCGGGTAATTCGAGGGGGACATTTACGTACTGCCTGAGATCCGGAGTGAAATACAATAAATTTTTTTATGTAAAATGTTTGACTCGTGTAAATATTCCAGGAGGATAGGGCGTATTGTGAATGCGTCAGGTGATAAATAATTCAAGTTTTATCACTAATCACCTGACACTCCACAATCCTTCTGATATTTTTTAAACATTAAAATTCTGAAATCCTATTTAGAACTCAAGCTTTTAAAATAAATTTTGTGGATCTAAAATTTTATATTTTTTATTTTAGATAAAATAATTATTAATTAATAACATTTTAGTGACCATTATTTGTACAATTTTTTTAGGGTCAGGCATTTGCAATTTGCTGAAGATAATTTTCTAATTAGTGAAGGATTTTCAAAATATTTAATTCTGTACTTAGTGAGGGAAAAATTTAAAAAACATCCTGAAGACTTATGTAATGTAAAATCAGTTAAATTAAAAGGGTCTTTGTTAAAATTGAAATTTGAATTACTCAGATTCAATTTTAAATAAAAATGGATTACCTAAAAATGGAAATTATTTATGTACATAAAGGATATTTAATAGAAAATTTAAGTTATGAGCCTATTAAATAAAATAATTTTAAAAAATGCCCCTTTCCTGTAGCAAAAGATTTTTTTAAATATTTCAAAGTCGAAAGACAACTATAAATCGACTTATTTGAAACATTTCACTCCCTTTTCTCTCTTCATTTGAAGAGCCTCTCTCTCTCTCTCTCTCTATTGAATAATTATCAAGTGATGAAGAGGTTCAGGCATGACTTTTGATGTTTATTTACTTTTAGCGGATGCAATTTCAATTTCACTGGGAATGTTATTTTAAACGCATCCTAAAACGGTTTCTCTGCTCTCCGGATCCAAAAACCATTGAACGCATGGAGTCGTCGTCATTGAGCTCCCAACTCACTCGGATTTCACACCCGCCCCAATGGATTTGAACCCACCCAGCACATCCAACTGTGAGTTGGCTAAGCTTAATCGAAAAGTGATTCAAATCGAGTTTTAATTCCTCTCGGTTTGAAATGAAAACCCACCCGGGAGGACGGACAGACACAGGCATACAAATATTCGCCCCCTCTTTTCATTAGCTCAACGGTTAATGGCCATCTATATATATATATATATAATGTAAAAAAAAAAAAAGAAAATTCTTTTATTTTACTTTTATTTCAATTATTTTGATCCATTTATTTTTAGACACCTATTCCCTCCCTCTCTTTCTCTCTCTCTCTTTGGCGTCAATATATTTAATTATTAGAGGCCGGGGGCCGAACCACTTTATTGGATTCCCTTGGTACATTACAAACAACCTAGCTTAGTCCATTTGGTTTATATTGGAAAAAAAATCAATGTCATTCGTATTGCAGCTTATTCAATCATTCTATTTAATAGAGTTTCTATTATTCGTTCTAAGTATATTCAGATAAATCTAAACGTTATTTTTTCTATTTATTAAAAATAAAAGCCCTTATCCCTTAGCTAAGAGGCAAAGGTGTAATTTCATTAACTAAGAGTCAGTGGTTCACTTTCCGTCTTAACTTTTTTTTTTTTTTTTTTTTTTTTCTAAATGATGCTATTAATATGGATTGGTAAATTGTTGAAAAGAATAAAAAATAAAGAATACAGCCTGAGTTATTTTATTTATATTATAAATCATACCTGCTATAGTGGGGGATTTATTATTTCATTATATTTATTAAAAATTTGTAATGAACAATCTTTTGCAAAAAAAAATAGCTGATCCTTAGCTAATAACTCGACCAGAGCTCCGAATATGGTGCAAACTTAATCAGCGGTGGCGATGAAATATGTATATACTAATGAAATGACAGGCTGCATTCATTTTAATATAAATAAATAAAAATGGTCTCAGACACAAAAATAGTTTTAAAAAAATTTCTAGTGGATGAGGAGAAATAAGTTTTTTCCCTATATGGTGTTTAGAATTAGGTCTTTTTTTCCCATTTGAAGTTCCAGATGAAACTTTTTTTAGAGAAGTTCAGAAAATTCGTTAAAAGGAAAATTCAGGTAAACGGAAAAGCAGAATTATAGAAAACGCTTAAGAAATATAAAATATTATAAAATTTCGAGTTGGAGGGATAGTTTCGTGAAGAAAAAATGAAAAATTCAAGCAGGAACTGGACCATGGACCATATCTGCCCCTGTTTCAACTTTTATATCCTTAACTTCAATTGCCATGTCATCACGACTCGACACTCAATAGCCAACCAGCAGCCTGTCTTGGCAAATATTTTCTCATTATAATGTATAGATGGTTAAATTAATTATAGGCATTTTTTTCTTTCTAAAATCCTCCCCCAGGAGATGGATTTGAACCTGTGTCATAATCGCCTCATTTATATGTTCTTATAATTTTGTAATCACCAATATTTGATAAAGTCAAGCAAGCAGCAAATTTTAACTTTAAATTTATTTTTGATTAGAAAAGCATATAATTTTGTTATTAAACTTTTAACATATTCCACTTATGATTTAATCGGAATGCTGATAGAGGCGATTCAAGGAGAATCTCGCGCAACAGCCTGCAGAAAATGGGCATCAAAAACATCTGGGACTGCAAAAGAGACATTTAAATAGAGATTTGAATTGTTTTAAATATTAACTTTTAGATAAATAACCTAGATTATTGGCGGCTTATCTATCCGCCCTTTCCCATTGATGGCTATATATCTTCACTCGCTCCCCTTTTCTGATTAAGAGAGAAAAAAACATATACTTTTTTCCCTCTTTCTGTCAAAACATGAGCATAAAATCCTTCGCCCCCCTCCACTATGATTCGACAGCGTGTCAAAAAAGGCTAAGTGGACAAAATGCCGAATGATAGATGACCTAGAAAAAAAGAAAAAGGCTCCTTATTCATAACAAAAGCAAAGCCCACCTGTAATATTCATAGAACTTAATCAATCAGGAATAGATAAATACATTTTATGGGCCCATCGATTAAAAAATTTAGGCTGACATCATTTTAATGAAAGTAAAAAAAAAAATTTCCCATCTATCATTCTATGTAGTAATTAGAAAAAAAAAATGAATAAGATCTATTGATGCTTTTCAAATATTAAACTGTTTCTCAACCTTCATTTTGCTCGTCTTTTTTTACGTGTTACTGCGAACATTTGTTAACTATGTTATTTTTCTTTAGATAGAAATGTATGAACATGTTATTTGTTAATGAGTATACATTTCTATTCCTATTATTTTTTTTATTTTTTTCTCTTGTATTTGTTTTGTTTATTGTTTGTTGTTTTCTGTTATGTAATTTGCAAATTTGGATTTATGTTTATTTGAACCACCGAGGACTTGTGCTCCTAAGCAAGTCGTAAATAAATTTATTTATTTATTTATTAGCCTATCTAAAGGGATTTTAAGTATTATGATATTATTCTTGTTTCTTATGAAAAAAATTCTTTTGAACTTTGATTCGTAAAAAATTTTTACGTTTTTAAGTTTTAAATCATATGCAATTTTTTTTTTTTCTTAATAAAATGCAAGTCATAATTTCATTAATAAAACGGCACCCGTATAAGTAAATCTTTTTTCCTTTTTGTTGTAAAATATAATTTTATGGGGAAGCAAAAATAATTTTATTATTTTAATAAAATTTGCAACCTCACCCTTGAATGATATTATATGCAAAAGAAGTAGGAGAAAGAGAGAGAGAGAAGGACAAGGAAGAGAGAGAGAGAGGATGAGGTTATTTGAACTATACCACCTGTTCCCGTTTATATATATATATAATAAAGGCACACACAGATTGCATGGTGTCATTGAAACTTTGCCCAGACCCAACATGGCGGACAGGTGAAGGGTGAAAGAGAAAAGGCAAGAGAGAGAGAGATTGGATCACGTAACCTATAGTCTGTGTCACTTTGGGAAACTTAAACTCTCCTTCTAATCTCTCCCCCAGCTGCGTTTATTAACGCCCACTATTGGAAAAAGAAGGACCTCGAAGCGAGTAATAAAGTAACACGACGGACTGTCTTAAAGGAAGATTATTACTAAACGGGAAAACTCAGCGGGATTTCTTCACGTTTTTTCCAAATTGCTCTCTTTTGGACTAAACGGCAAATAAATGACAAAAACATGCGGAAAACATAAATGACTTCCAAGTTGTGTACTTAGTCTTCAAATGAGGAAACTATTTCTCTCTTTTTTCTAAATAGTCGCGGATTCTGACATCGTTCAAGGAGAGGGCGAGGGTCTGGTAATTCTGGAGTTGGAATTTCATGTTCTTTTTTTATTTTTATATTAATTAACATTTTACCGTCTCTCACTGCGGTATTGTAATCCTAACAATTTTGACTTTAAAGATTTTTTCGGAAGAGATGGAATTGGGCTATTTGCAGCATAAAATAAATTAATTTTTAAATTTCCAACTAACGTCTTTTTTACTGCTCTACTAGAGAAACGTTTCGGACTACAAGCCTTCCTCAGTTCTGACTGATATAAATTTAATACTAGTAACATTGTAATATATCTTTTTTGGACATCTGGTAGTTTCTTCAAGTCTCTGACGAAAATGTCTTTCACCTCTCTTACACAGAATAAACCTCGAGACTATTATTTTTTTCCTATTAAATGAAAATATATCCAATAATATTTTAATATAACAAAACAAAGCAAGATGCCTGAATTTGTTATCTCACTTTAATCAATTTTTGATACAGATAGTTTATCTCTTTCTCTGATATATGATATATGTTAAAGGGACGATGTTTATTGAAAATAACAAATTTACTCTTCACTTGGGCAGAGATCAACAATTAAGAGTTTTAAAGTCCCAATTTTTTTTTTTTTTTTTTTTTTATTTAAAAATATTTTATATTTCAATATTTTTTTATTGTGTTTATTTTAAGACCGAAGAAAAGAGTCATTAACAATAGCGCATGCGTGATTCGCTTTGGAGCAGTAAATCAAAAACAACATTAGTGAGTTAGTTGGTCATTTTGGTAGCTAACTAACTTTCAGCACCCAACTGAAACCCATCGCAATTCATAACGAAATGTTTAAAAAAAATATGGGGAGATAACGTAGTTTAAGACCCATATTCAGAAGCATTCCTAAGAAAGCACGTAACTTAGGGAAATTCCTCTCGGTTTTTTTATATAGAATTTTAAATGTAGTTAAAATTTTTCTTTGAATTACCACTTAAGAAAATTTTAATATAAGAAATTCTATTATAAAAAAGGATAACGAAATTTCTCTTAAGTTTAGATATTTCTAAGAAATGCTTTGAAAATGAGAAGATTTCTCTAAAAATATAAAATTATTTAATATATTAAATATTATCGTCTACGGTCCTAGAGCAAAATTTTTCCCACCGACTTTAAAACCAAGGTCAGTATTCAAAAACACTCTCAAGAAAAGTTTTAGCTTAAGGGAAAATTTTATTAAGTTTTTTTGTATAGTAGAAAATGTTAACTCAAAAAATTGCTTATAAAAAGCATAGTAAAATTCTTCTTAATAGCGTTGGTGAGCAAGGGCCTAAGAATTAGTGCCCTTTAGACATACACGTTTAAATTTAATATTGTGTACATTCAAAAATCCTTCTTTGAAAAACAAACATGGGAGTCGAAACAGCAGTACACGTTATTTGTAACATTCAATAAATTTTCTAAAAGCATCCAAATTTCATTTAAACAATAAATAACCCGTTGTTTTTAATATAAAAGAAATTCATTGAGACGGAGAGAGATTTAAGATCCAACGTTTAGAAAGGTTAATAAAAATCGCTTATCTTTATTAATGGCGCTTCTTTGTCTAAATTCCGATGTTTCTTATTAAGGACAAACGATATAGTCAGATTGTACATCAACAGAGCTAAAAAACAATTTTAATTCTTGCGAAACAAATCACTTGAGGCAAAAGTAATTTTGGTCTTGATAGAGAAGACGAAGATAATAATAAAGATAGCAAGTTATTTATTCAAGAGTACAAAATAAAGGAATTTCTTCATCTATCCTTCCACTTAACAACCACAAATATATATCTCTCCCTCCCTGTGTATATATATATACCTCGTTTGTCTTATCAAAATTGTTTTTAAGCTTTTTGAGGAAATGGGAACATTAAGTCAAAGATATTTAATATATCTCTTATATTATATAAAAGATAGCAAGAGCAAAAAAAAGAGAACTCATTTAGGTTCGAAAATCACTAATTTTTTTTAGAAAAGGCATTAAAGAACAAATTATTATCTCTAATGGAATGATATGATTTAGTAAAAAAGAATAAATCTCCAACCTCCACTAGGAGGGGTGTAAAAAAACAAGAGGTAGAAAGAGGAGAGAGAAAAAATCGGTAGGCTGAGTTCTCGACACACCAGAGGAAACGTTAGTGGCGTTAGTCGGAGCGAAGAGACAAATAAAAAATATATTTTTATAAAAAATAGTTTTTTTTATATGAGAAACCTCCTGCTTAAGTCCTGCTATGTCCAATAATAAACTACTGCAAGATTGGATTTTATTAAGTAATTTCTTGGAATGCATCCATACAAATTTAAAAACAACTAACTAGCCGCTTCTTCACAGTTCTTTATTTGTATAAAATTTCACTTTTTATATTTAACATTCGTACCGTTACGTTCATTAGGCTGTTTATTCAAATTTTTCTTAAAATCATCCGAAAATTACTTTCTAAACAATTATGGAGATTTCTACAATTCAAATGAAATAATTCAACTAAAAGAGCAAAAAGGAAAAAAAGTTATTATTTAGAAATTTAATAATTATTTAATCGTTTGTTCGTTAAAATATTCAAATTCAACAATAATGGCCATCAAATTTGTATTACCTACAGCCAGTAAAATTATTATTAATTTTGTATTCATGTTAAAAAAAAATTCGTTTTAGCTTAGCACCGATCGAGAACTATTCATTAGAGAAATTGATAATCAATTTGTTAGAATATATACGTATGAATTATTTATTTATAGTAAATTTCTAATTTATTATTTATCCTGAATTTTATGATAAATCTACCTATCGATAATTATTTATTTATGCGTTTTCATCAAAAAGATTAAAATTATCAAAAAATATTTATTGATTCTTTAATTTCATATTAACTTTTATTTCTCAGTCCCTCTGAGGTTTTATTTCAATAAAAGTTATAAGCCCACTACTGCTAAAATAGATATATTTAAAATATATATAATTAATATATATATTTTAAAGTTTTTTGTTGAGAAATTTTCTTAAAAAATTTTTTTCTTATTTTAAAATAATGGTGAATATTTTTTTGTCATTATTTTTAAACTTTATATTTTATTTTATTTTTTTTAATCAATCGAACATGATGAAAGTTTTAACGAGAGTTCAAATGCTAAGTACTCTATCGCGACTATAAAAAAACAAGGCGCGTCGATAAATAAAAGTTTTGCAAGAAAAAATCCCGGAGGGCATTTCAAATAAATGTCCTTAGAGTAGAGCTCCTGATGAGTGATCAGGGGTAAAAATATTTTTAATATAATCATCCTATGAGTTTTGCATTCTTTCATTTCCATTTTGATTTTTTTTTAATTTTAATATTTTTTTCACGAATTATGGAAATCAATTTTAGTTAACAATGCCTCCCCCTAACATATAGATACTCATCTTTTAAAAGGGAAAAGATAGCAAGTGAAATGAGGATGGAAACTAAAGCAAAGATTAAATTAGGTATCAGAGAGAGGCAGTCATTATTTGTCTAATATAGCCAACATATGGGGGGTGGCAGACATAAATGGAATAAATTGACATATCACTCATGGGTGCATTGAATCCTAAAACAAGATACACACAGAATATGATATCACGTTCAATGTCATATTATGAATGACATAATATTTGTAGTACTCCATCAAAATTGACATTAATGGCAAATCGATTTATTCATATATTTATTTTTTTTATTCATTTATTTCTCAATAGCTACTAAATCAAAATTCTTGTATTGTACTATATTTTTCTACCTTCTGGAGAGAATTATAAATAAAGCTTATTTATTTTTTGTTGTATTATTCTCCAGATATGTATGTAGCTGTTAATGTTTGGCAAATCCCCTCCAATGACTTAACTAATCGGTCAGAGGATCTAGTGGTATAGAGTACAATGAATCCATTCCCCTTCGAAGCATTTATATTTAGACCCTAGACAGAAGGATCTATCTGTGAGGGGCCGTTAACTCTCCAGAGACAATTTGTACTACTTCGAATAAGCTCCTTTGTATATATGCTTTAATCAATAAGAGACTCTCCGGATATACAATTAAATAACCAGATTATGTTATTAGGTTAACTTAGTGTATTAATCTATGACGTAAGCACTACTGAAACCACTAGAGGAGACTTTAGGTTTGATTAAGGGTCAAATGGCAAGTGACAGGTATATGAATGAATTCGACCATTTGCTAGAGAGCTCGAATACGCCTATTCACCTTTATCATAATATCAATAGAATAAGCCTTAACTCAAAACTAAAACACTTGGATTGTTAGATTGTACTAAGAAGGATTAATACATGAGATTGTTGCTTCAGAAAAAAAGGGTTAATTTCTCCTTTCAATTAAATAAAGATAATTTATCTTCGCTATCCTTAAAAGACAATGAAAATTTATTTATATCTTATTTTGTGATTTTTATATTTTCTTGCTAAAAAATGTTTAAATAATTTTTCGTAATTAAAATAAATTTGAATCGTTTCAAGTCTATATGGCCTCAGATGCCGAAAAGACTTAAAAGGAAAAAGTATTTTAAAAAAAAATACCTTCCATATGAGGGAAAAGAGAAAAAGTCTGGGGAGATAAAGCGAACATCACATCAACATCAACTCTTACCTAAGAAAGGAATGGTGAATGATATGTTGTCACACCAGATTTTTGCATCGGCCCCCCTAGGTGCCCCTCTCTAATTCATCTCTTAATTTAAATAATTTTAAAATTTAAATCTGCCAATTTTATGCACATTTTGAAACAAGTCTTGATTGTTTTAATTCTTCTTAAGTTTTCCAGCATCTGAGGCAATATACTTTATTTATGGCCAAAATAAATAAAATAAATCATGACTGGAGTGACCCTCTTTCATTCCGTAGCCTAATTCGATATTTGAATATAATTAATTTCCATAAAAAATTTAATCAGAGAAATGCTCGCTATCTTTTTGTTGATCTCTTGCTATTTAGTCACCTTTTATGTAAATTTAATTTAATTCCAAACAAACATGTAAAATTCCACTCAGTGGTGAGGAAAACGAAATAAATTAAGTGACGAAAGGAGGATTAAACGGTTTCTTGTCGTTGTTAACTATTGATTTCCGGGCCAATTTAACGATCCTTTGATCTCTTCGGGGGTGGAGAGGTCGCCAGAATAAAATAAATGACCCGGGATTGATAGACTTGTATAAATTGAATTATGAATATATAAATTCATCGCTCATTATTAAGTGATAATAAAATAAAATAGACAAAACGCTCGTTGATATTTTATCAATTAATGTTAATTGAACGATAATTGAATATTGAAACTCTCCAATTTAATTACAACGCCGTAGGGAAAAAGAATTAAATCGAGTAATTATTCATTTATCTCGCTCTTAAGTTAATAAAATAAAAATATTCCTTTGATTAAAATCAATTAAAACCCGGAGGGTTGAATAAAATGAAAGTTTTCATCGAACATTCACCTTGTGACAATTTCTCAGACCAAAAATTGAGTGACTCTGTCCCTTGGCAGAGAGCTAGAGATGTGGTGGTTTCCGCGAATTATATTGGCTATCAATTAAATAAATAAGGCGGAGCTTCAGATGCCAAAAAGGACTTTTAGAGTGTTTTTTTTTTTATAATTTTTTTCTTTTTTTTTGAATGAATTGTATTTTAAACGAAAGCGTTTTCATTTCATTGCTCTAAAGCGAACTACGCATCCTCAGTTATTAATTTTGTGGTGAGATTAACAACTGCACTTGCATGGTCTGCTCTGGAGTAGATTTAGAGTAATGAATCGAAAACCATTGGATCAATTATATATTCTTTGTAGTCAGCAATGAATACTTTTTGAGCCTTAAGAATTTTATCTCTTTTTGTGAAAATTTGAAGTTAGCTCATTTGAAAGGGTTCCAATAGAAGGAATTGAGGGGGTTCTTTGTACGAAAACATCTAAGAGGGTTTTAAACTACTGTCCAATGAATTTAAGGTAATTATTTAACTTTTTCAAAGAATTTTTCTTTAACAAAATTCCTTCTTAGTTTATGCTTATTAATAAAGGAAAGAAATAGTAATAATTTAGTTTCAAACAGTGGCGACGAGAAGCTACAACTAAAAATGATAGACATGAAATTATTTATGGAAGGGAGGGGGGGGGTTAATGAATAAAACGAATCTTTTACTCACTCCTATTTGATTTGTTATTGATACTGGAGTTGTAGGTTTTTTGGTTTTTATTTCTTTTTTTTTTCAAAGTTAATTGAAAATATTTTATTTTTAATATATTCCACTTGATTCCCACTCATTGTAAATTTTTCAAATAATTTTACTGCAATAAATATTGTCTTTTATAAATATAATAAATCTATACTAAGTAAAAACTTCAGTAGCAGTTATCAACAAATTCTTTAATAAGAAAAAAATAATTTTTTTTATTATTTTTCTCTTATAAAAACTTTTTTAAGAACCAAAAGTGAGTGTTATAAACTTTACGGTTACAGTGTGGCGTTTCGATTCATCTTTATGAAGATTATTTAAGATAAAGCGAAACGTCTTACTATGACTGAAGCTTAATTAAAATAATGGAGAGTCCCTAAGCCCAAAGAGTTTGAGTCAAATTTGAAAGGTGGTAACGCGGGCAAAATTAACACATATTATATTAGTATAAGATAAATGATAGAGAGATGATTGCTTTGACTGAGCATATGGTGCCTCACCGATTTAGCCAGGGGCCATCCACTTTCGAGGCGGATATGCTGCCCTCACATCTCGCGGTCGCCAATATCAATATATAAGATGGAAATATGATTTCTCTAGCTTACTTAGATTAACATAAAAAGATTTGAAACCATCGCTGTTCTGCCTCTGCCTTCTCCTGGAGTTAATTAAATATAGATAAAACATCTTTTCATCTGTCAGATAATTTAATTTTTTTTAACTCTAAAATTTTTAGCAAATTATTAATTAGTATTATTTTGACTCTCTCGCAGCTGCTGTCCTTGTTAAATTTCCTCTGGTTAATATTAATGAACATTATGAAATCAAAAACATTGGCATTAAATTAACGTTTATCAAATGAAAATTGCTATTAATACTTGTCTATTTGAGAAATTATAAATTAATCATTTGTAATTAAACCCTGTCATTTTAGGGGCCGGGAGTGCGGTGTTTGAAATCCCTTATAAAACCAACAAACCCTGATATCGATCGTTGTTTTGTATAGAAGAGATACACGTATTTTTGATATTAAACCTTTTTTTCTGCCTTTCCCTAAAAACGTCCCTCTTACTTACATGGCGCTCGTTGCTTTTTAAAGGAAAACTTAATTAAAAGCGGAACACCGAGTGTTTTTTAGACATCGGCCGAAGGTAAAAAACGTACGTATTCGACGACAACGACGACGACAGCGCACCCTCCCCACCCTCGCCTCTTTTTTCTAAATGGTTGAATAGTGAAGCGAAAGGGTCTCTCGTTTTGGTGACCTTCTGTTCCCAATTTCCTATAAATATTCTATATAAACTGCCTTCGGTTGCTATCCCTCTCTTTCTCTTTATTTCTTTAGCTTAAGAAAAATTTCTTCATTAAATTTAAAAAACAAATGTTAGCTAAAGTGTTTTGTATTTTTTATATATTTATATGATAATATGAAGAAAAAAAAAAACTTGAGCTATAAAAATACTTTAAATTCTCTCTTGTCTACACTAAACTTTTGATTGTATAACTTCTCGTTTTTATGTGTTAAATTTTTTTTCTCTGAAATTATTAAATATTTTTCCACTACTATTATTAATATTTTCCCGAGTATTTACGTCGATAATCCCTAATAAAGTCCAGGAGATTCAAGAGTGAACAAAATTATTTAAAGTTGTAGAATTGCAAAAAATTTTTATTTTCTAAAAAGGAATGGAACCGAAGCGAACTCAACTGAATCAAGTCAAATTGCACTGAATCAGAACACCAAAACAAAAGTGGGTCATCTTCTGTTGCGGGCAACATTGCAGATTTCGCACATTACTTAGTAAAACTTTTGTGGAATTATACAGAAAGAGTATTCAATCCGGGCAAAACCACCTCACTTCCCCCTGGATTTCAACAAATCTAAACAGTTTTCGAGTAGGGGTTTTTTGCTGGTGAATCAAGTGACCATGGTCCCCGGGAGTCGAAACACCTGGTGGTCTGGTGTAAAGGAAGCTATCGATGCTTCAAATAGACTGGAGATCCCGGGTTCGGATCCCGGAGACATAAAAATATACTCTCACTTAAAAACTGTTAAATAAAGAATAAATAATCAAGTCAGATTTGAGGCATGTATTGAATATTAATATCTATCTTCACATTAATTAATAATTAATCTCGAAAACTATTTAATATCTCTGAATTCTTAAAACATGAAATGATTTTTACAGAGTGAATGGGTGTGCCCTTTTTTTTAATTTCCTCTCGCCTCAGAGTTAGACTTGGCTTATCCTATTAAAAAATTTGATAAGATTTTGATCAGTTATTGGACTTATGGACACTTAAATTTAAGACTTCATATTTTGAAATCTTATTTTATTTTTAACTTTAACTTCACTATCAAACCTCCTATTTGAAATTCCAACAAATAATTGAAGAAAAGTACATTCAAAGCGATTAAATATCAGTGGATACATCCCACTAGTGTGAGATGAATTTTTAGTACCTTAAACTGGGATGAATAGGATCACAGAGTTTGAGAAAATTATAAAACAATGGTTAAAGAATTTAAAAAAAAAACGTAAAAATATAAGCCTACGGTGAAATACATCCTCGATATCCAAAAATATTTCCGTTATAAAGAGATGCCCATTATTAGAGGTTTTACTGTATATTCAAATTAAGAGAAATGAAAGGATATCCGCCAATTTTCTCATCGATGTGTTTAGCTCATCATCAGAATATTACTAGTTGTTGTTAAATAGTCAGATGATAAGAAGATAAATAGTAAAATAAAGAGTAAATAGTAGACCTAAGGTTTTAGTTAGAAGTGGGTATAAGTCTTTTATATGATTTTAGCAGACTTTTGTCCGAAACATTCACACAGCCTGGCGCCAAAAGAACGGTTATTTTTGGAATGGGTAGTACTTAGAAGGTGAGAGGCCTGCGACCTCCCCATTTCGCCTGCAGGTGGTTGAGAAGGCTAGTGTCAGTAGCCATGGAGCAATGGAGGCTTGAGCACAGTACTTTTGTCATTGAGCATTTATTTTTTTTTTCGAAATAACTGTGTTGTTTCTACACGACTTAAAATTTCACAAAATTATGAGAAGTTAAGCTCTAGAAATAATGAGAGCAATCATAAACTTTGAGGATATTTTTATTTCCAGAGGATGGGAGGTCACAGCAACTCCCTCTCCTCGTAGAGTTTCCTGAGGGCTTAATTGTGGTGAGATACAATATCCAATCCAGAGCATTCTTAAGGATTTGTTTAAATATTCTTATTTAATAAAAAAATCCTGCCCGGGATGCGAACACCGATCTCCTATGGAGAACGACACCACCCTAACGACTACTCTACAGGGCTCTAGGAACAACAAATTTTTTTTTTCTAATTTTATATATATTATTTTTAAACCACCACACTTCACCTTTTTATATATCACTTTATTTATTAGTTTTTAAAATAAAATTTCTAAGTTTCCTTTAAATTATTTGGAGATGAGGAGATGGGGGTGGGGATTCCGGGAATGGGTCAGAGAACCCGAAACCGGCGATAGGGAATGGTGTGTTTCATTAGTGCACGATACACCAGGGGTAA
>JAAAKE020083535.1:0-22991 GCA_010014785.2 Anisolabis maritima | reverse complement strand
GGCAATACGGCTTTCACCCAATTTTCCTTCTTTGACTTGCTCTAAATATCGCTCAACGCTGGGCTCAGAATATTCATCTATTTAATTTAAAAAATCATATTTTCGTACGCCATTAAACATGATGACGAAATTTCACCTTGAATTGGTTAAAAATAAAAAAAAACTAAAAAAATTAAATTTAATTAGAGAAGTGTCAATAATTTGTTTACGAATCATTTTATTCATTTCCTCAAAATTATATAAAAAATATATATAATTTTATAATTCGGTATTATGTTGTTTTTATCATCTTCTTCTTAGAAATTCACTTTTCTTATAGGATTTCTTTTAATAATTTGTTATATAAGTTATAATAGATGACAGATTGTCATCAGTTTAAAAGAAAGCCTAGAGGAGGTTATTTATTTCTTAGTTGATGATACAGAGCGCGCTTGGGTTTGTTCGTAGAGTGAGAGAACTCACCTCGACGTTTAGCGAGAAGTTCTGGGTCCATGTCTGGGTTTTCAAACAATCACCGGCTTTTGAGATTTTAAGGGTGTTTTATAATTTAACCGAGAACCACCAATGACTACCGGCAAGTATGGGTTTAGACGTCCAACTGGTTAACTTAGCTCTGAGCTTTGCTGTCACTTCACATGGCCTCGCCTCGTTTCCACTTGGCAGCCATCAAACGCCACCGGTTGCGCCACGCCACACCAAGAGATAATCCAAACGATCGTTTCGTTTTCATTTAAATTAGTGGCGCCCAATGCAATTTACATATTAAAAATTAAATACACTTGCTAACGTTCCCGTTCTCTTAAGGAGACCCTTTATCTTAAACTCTTGGGGACCACTATTATGAGTCTCTTAAGTGTATATTTTTTATTAGAAAACTAATTTTCAATCTGGTTTAAATTTAAAAAAAATTCGAAGACACCTCTACTCTAAAAAATATTTCTTTAATACACATCATCATTAAATAAAAAAATACTAAATTTATTTATCATTTAATGCTTGGGGAATCATTGGAATAGAATAAAGATATTTTGTGTAATTTTATGTGATGGAACCCAGGATCTCAATCTTTACGGCTAATCCATATACTAGGCCCTTAACAAACTCAGAGCCCACTGAGTTGTAGAATGAAAATTTTTAAAATTAAAGTTGCGAATGACTTCCGTAAGATCCGAAATATACTAAGCCATGTGAGTTTAGTTTCCTGGTGTGTTCGGAGTCTGATACTTGGGTTCTAAGGTATATGTCTAGAAAGGCCCGAGATTTTAGATTGGATCCCATGAAATAAATAAAAATAGCCAGTTTAAATGAAGCCATCACTAATCATGTCAGTGAATTCAAATACTATCTAAATTTGTGGTGGCCAAGAACTATATCAGGGATCTAGAGGGCCCTTACCTAGAAGAATCTCTTAAAAAAAAAAAGATAAAATTTCTCTATATTTAAGCGGAGAAACTTAACATGGTTTTGGATTATAAACCATCTAAAAGTAGTCGTTAAGGACTTTTTGTTTGATCTCAAAAGAAAAGTCAAAAGAGTTTGCAGTTTTCAAAATTCTTTAGTCTTTCCTATTACCATATAATTTGAATATTTTAATATCGCGGATATTCAAAATTAAAATATATTTAAATTATTGGATTATTATTTATAAAATAAAATTAATATTCAAAAATATTTTTTCTTAAATGATTATGTAATTTGACTAAGAGTTTCGAAAATAGCCGCCCGATGGCGCTGCCGTTTCAAAACCAAGATATGGTGGAGATCGCGGTAATGCAAACTCAGAAAATCCTAAAACCCTTCCTTTATTGTGTTACCGTACATCATTATTTTGGACAAATTTTTTGATTATTCTAAAATTAATAGTTCTTCCGCTCCAACTACACAACCTCTATCATCCATAATTTACTTCCGAATTCAAAGCCGTATGAGAAAATATTTGAAACTCAGGAGGGGGTATTTATATCGGTAAATAATATAGACCATTAACAACAATACTAAAATGGAATTTTTTCGGTATAAATTAGGTTAATATAATCAACATCACAAATGTTTTTTTATACGATTTATTTTAACTAACCTTTATTAATAAGTTCCAGTTATTCATTTCCTTAAAATTAATTTAAAAAATTTACAGAATAAGACTGCATTTAGAGCGATGCCAATTTTTCGTCGTAAATTTTACAAAGAAATTCCTCTAAAAAGAATCGAAAGATTCATTGATCGGATCGATATCAATTCCACTCTGACAGTATCCTTATCCGTAATGACTCGGGATCAAACATTTTTAGTAGGGAGGAAGAGGGAAAACAATTTAATAGCATTTTAAGGTACTAGTAATCAATTTTGTGTATTTTGATAGTTAAATTATTTGAACCCTTTGGTTCTCGACTATGCAATATGGACGTAAGTATTTAGTAGAATAAACCACAATTTCTTCCGAAATAAAAGAAAAGAAAATTAAATAGGCCTATTACCATTAATATTCTAATGATAAGGAAGCGATTTAAAAATTATCATTTTATCTTAATTTGTTTGATAAGTGATATTTATCACATAAAAAACACCTCGATTTAATTAGAGTACACCAAAAAAACAACGTAAGGACTTTGGCCGAAGGTCTTAAAAACATTTCGTCTAGTAAATAGCCTAATTTTTTTTATTTTTTAAAAATAACTAAAACGCCTGCCAAGTTCTCGTAAACACCTTACTCAATGACCAATGATCAAAGCTTCTTAATCAGCCTCCACACCCACCTTTAGCTCCTGCTCCAAAATCTTGATAAGACATGTCTTAATCGTAAATTATCTAATTTCTCTGCATAAATCATAAAAAGCAAGAAATCATCATAAGTTTTTAGAAAGATATTAATTTTATTTAGTATATAAAACATGTTGAAGCATATTTTATTATAAATAATTATTTGATTACATAACCCATACCTGGCTCTGCTTGGCATTTCTGAACATTTCAATTTAAAGTTAAAAGAAATTCTACTGTTTAGGAAACTCAGCACTTATAGAAAAAATGTAGATTTTAATAAAGTTAAATGAAATAATTCAACTTTTAAGTCTAAGAGTTTTATCAAAAATAACGCCTTTTTATTAGAGATTTATTAATCGATTAATTTTTTTAGGCCAATCGAAATTTTGTTTAGGGAAAATATATTTTCAAACAGGAATTTTTCTAGTTACGGAATTTTATCTGACCTATTTTTTCTCAACAAAATGTTTTTCTCGTTAATCGGAAATATTTTTTGTTCAACATCTCATCTATGAACCGATTGATTAAACCACAACCAGCGGAGAATTCATGGCGAGGGGAAGGGAAAGTGAGTCCTTCCCAAATTCAAAGAAAAAAACTAGATCACATGAAAATAAAAACAAATAAATAAATAGGGGAAAAAAAATTAAAATATATTTTCGAACAGGAAATATTTGCAAAAAATTCTAAATACATCAAAGAAAAAATTATTTGCAGTAAATATATATATAGAAGAAGAAAGAAAATAGGTCAAAGCTTTGTTAATTTAATTAGAATTAAAATATCCATTAAATCCAGAAATGGAATAAACCGGAAAGTAAATATGTATTAATATTCTTCTCTCAAGGAAATATTGATTCGAAGAAAATTCCCTCTCTCAAGAATAAAAACTAAATAAGAATTATGAAAGCTCTTAGAAACTAAAAAAAAGCCTGAGGAAGAACACTTCACTTAAAAGAAGGATATATATATAATTATAGCTTTAATTGTATAAAGACTTAATTTCATTCTCTATCATTTATTCAAAATAAAACATTAATAAAGTATTAAAAAAATATTATGAAATTTAGAAAAAAATTATTCCAATAAATCAGAGTTAGATATATAAGTTTTAAATTCATAAAACATGTTTTTCTTGTTAAATATTTAAATAATGTTGTTTAATCGAAACAATAAAATATGTTTATTGTCACACTGGGGACATATTTAGAGCAAATTTGGTTGAATGAGTTTTTCATTTTTAAGCTTCAGAAAAATGACTCATTAATGAATGAAGCTCAGGAACTTTTTCTATAATTACGTATTTCAAAAAACGTTTATATAAAAATTTGTTGTCCCAGGAAATAACATATCCGTATTCTAGCTCACCTTGCATGATTTAATATCATACCGTCCTTTCTATCAATACTCAGACTCCCCAGGTACATCTTTTCATCTAATTTTTGGATGTCTTCAATATGAAAACGACCTTAAGCAACATGGAATAAATCCACATTTCCAGACTCTACTGCCTCTTTTCAATTTCTCCAAATCCACAACAGCTTGAAAAAATGATCAATTTCAAAATGGTAATTTAAAACCGAACAATGCATTTTTATTAAATTTATGTTTCTAATCTTTTTATGATAAATTGTTTTGTAATTTGTAACTAAAAAGTACATCAGTAAAGGGAGCCCCAAACAATTTTGGTGTGAAGGGGGGATTTGGAGTGGTTATCCTTTAATATATTTTAAAGTCGCCTAAAAATAATTGTTTTATAAATTTCAACCAAATCGTTACAGCATATTTTGAGAAAAATAAAAAAAGGACATTAATAAAGTGCTAGTACTCTTTGGCCTACTTTATTGAAAAGCCTCGAGGTGCATGCGATATCGGTACCTAGCTCAAACTTTATAATTAAACTAAAATATAAAGTTTGAGCCTAAAGCAGCTTTTCGTTTTCGAGAAATCTTGTTCATCTAGGCATATACACTCTCTGACTGTGTGTATCTGTGTGTGGACAAGATTTCTCAAAAAAAAAAAAAAAAAAAAAAACAAATTTAAACGTATTATTTTTCTTTTAATAATTTCTCAAATATTATTAAATTCAAAATAGGAGCAGTTTATAATTTTATTTAAATTACATTTTTTTCTCCAATTATTTTATTGAAAACACTAATAATATATTCAGGACGATTAATCTTGTTGAAACCGGTTTTACATTTAACTCATAATTTGCTAAAGTAATTTTTGGACTTAAAATTGATGATATTGATTGAATATTAAGAAAATTTTTAGATAGTTTTTAAATAAATAATATTAATAAAACATTAATTGTAAGATTAAAAAAGTCAAATGTTTTTCTTTTTCATTTATTTTCACTGAGGCTTCCATTATTTATACGCATTTTATAAAAAACAAAATATTAAAATGTTTATCAAAATCATTAGATATAGAATATTTACCAATAAGATAGAGTAGCTGGAGTCCAATCGTGCAAATGCTTGAGTTTTTTTTAAATGGCAAAAAAGAGTCAATAAGAGAGTTTTCAAAGCTAGGAGCTTTGCAATTAGTCATAAGACCTAAAGATAGGCTCCACCAAACAAAGAAATATATTTCCCAAAGATGAGACCTAACGCAATCTATTCCTAGCACCCGAATTTGTAAATCCTCAAAATTTCATCAAAATCATTAGAGCCGTTTTCGAAAAAAAATTTACATACATAGTTATATAGATACATACATAGATATATTCAAGATTATTAGCTCTTTTAATAATAGTAGATAAGAAATATAATTACAAAAATACATTGTAAAGAATATATTGTTAGAAACAATAGCATTACTAGATAAAACCTAATAAGAAATAAATCCCCCTTCCCACAAAATTGTTTGGGGCTCCCTTTACTGATGTACTTTTTAACTTTTTGGTGAATTTCTCTTAAACCATTTGACGATTTTCATTAAATTAGCTGTACACATCATAAATTAGATAACTTTTAAGATGTATTAATCATTTTCCATTTCAAAATAGTGTAGGGCTCTCAATTTAGAATTTTAAGAATCCCATAGAAAATATAGAAAAAATGGAATCCATGGTAACAAAGAATAAATATTTATAATTGATTGAATACAAAATCTAACTATCATATTTTGGCCCTGCCCCTTAATGGAGAGGTAAAGGTCTTACTTACCTCACGTATCAAAAGTCAGGTCGCTTCCCGTCCTTAGCGACAAAAATTTATTTATATTATATTAGCTACCAATTGGTATAAATAAATAAGGACGGAGTCTAAATGGTCACAGATGCCAAAAACATTTTCCAAGGGGCGTGGGTTCAGATCCCAGGCAGTCCGATGAAAATTTATTTAAATCACTTGGATACCAATAAATCTAAATAAATATGCCTGGATTACAAGTATCGTACTAAAAATATATTGTGTATCGTTTCTTATATGGCCTCAGATGTCAAAAAGACTTAAAACGTTCTGACGTTCCTGAAATACAAAAATTTATCTATATTATATTGGCTACCAATTAATATAAATAAATAAGGTGTCTAATTTGGTTCAGATCTATCAAATTTTTTTTTTTTTTTTTGTCTTTTCGTCATCTGAATCTATATAGACTATAAACAAGTACAGATATGTTTTAGTATTATAGAGGCCTATTTATTTGCATCATTTGGTATCCAATTGATTTAAATAAATTTTCATCAGACTGCCTGGGTTCCGAACCCACACCCCTTGACTTTTAACGTTACCAATATTGACAATGTCAGTATCTTTAACCTCTCGGCCACGGGGGGAGGTCCATTTGATATTAAGAACCCTAGCCAGGCTTTTCCACATTATGGATACAATACCAAATTCTGACAAAAGATTAAAATAAAGTTCTTTTAATTATCAAATCGATTTAATAAGAGGTAAAGATGGAAAAAATAAATCATTCACCTTATATAGTATAAAATTGGTTCGAAATCTAATCTTTGACCTTCACCGTTCAAGAGTCATAATTTTATGTCCCACTCTTTGTAATATTTACAAAGGCATAGACATAATTACGAAAGTGTTTTTTAGCTACTTGATTCTGACTGAGTACGTGCTTATCGGTTGAAAATTGCATGTCGAAATTTAGCATGACTCCATTAGACTTTTATGACTAATTAATTGAATAATGTGATAAGTTATTCTGTTATAAACATTTTATTTGTTGTTATTCTGATTGAAAAATAAAAGCAATATGATCATCACATGCATGTTTATTATCTCTTTATCAAACAGCATTAAAAATTTTATATAATGATACTTAGTTTCATTTAAAATAAACGTCAACTAGATAATGATACAGGGAGTACGCACGGCCCAAAAACACATCACCATTATATAGATGAAAATATAATTCACTCCTTTAGAAAATCTTACGTAATGCTTTGTAATGCCATCTAGCAAGTTCTAGGAATTAATATCAATTCTAGATGTAAGTTAGGGCTGCAACCCCTAAGGAGGAGAGGTGATTTGTACTAATACAGACTTTGGAAATTTGTGGGTTTCAAACAACGTCCTGTAAAGTACCAGTCAATATATCGTTTAAGATAAAACATTTTTGATGAGTAGGGTATAATTCATGAAACAACAGTCCCCTAATTTGTTAGGATAGTCTTGAGGAGTTGAATATGTAATTAATCAAAATCACACTGAAATTCTTTATCACTGACAAGTTAGTATAATGAATCCATTGCAACCTAATCTTTAGATAACTATACATGAAACAACTAGTTATGAAATAAAAAGTGCGCAGGCAAACAGGTGCTAGTTAATTTTGTGATAGTTGGTATAAATGATTTATCATAACAAAAAATAAAAGAGTCGGGAAAAAAAGTGGGGATAATGGAATGGATTAGACGAAAGAGAGAGAGAGAGAGAGGCGAAATGAGACCGTTGATTAGAAAGAGCTCGGAAGATGAGTCACAACTTACACATACACATAGAGGAATTATGTGTGAGTTGGCGGAAGGCATAGGCTCAAGCCCCCAGCCGGCTGGCCACGGGTACTCCACGTGCATTCATGCCTGGCGCACGTGGTCCTCTTTTTTTCCTTTCGTTTTGATCCTTTCCCATTATAAATCATCACAATGCTGGGGGAAATACCTCAAATTTTCTGGGTATGGAGATATCCCAGTAATATAGATACCATATAGCGATTCTAATTTTACTCGTACAAATGTTTTATTTTTCAAAAACACTCATCAAGTAATAATTTTTTTAAGTATTTTAATATTGAGTAACAACTAACAAACAGAATTACTGCTAAGTTGTTTTTAAAAATATTTTTGGCATCTCTATTTTTATCGCCTTTCATGTTAATGCTCCTTTGACTAGAAGAAAAACATTTTCTATATAAATAATAGATTAAATATTGCTTTTATTGGATAGGTAGGCACCATTTAATATGTATGGTTAAACAGGATATATACAGTGGCTTGTAAAGCATCCCCATCATAACAAAAAAAAATTCTAAAAATAAAAGTCAAACGATAAAATAAGAGAAAATTGTCCCTTAAAGGCAGAAAAGACCCCTGAAAAGTCTTTTTAAGTCTTTTCGGCATTTGAGACTTTAAATATTATAAATATTTTTGATCTAATTAATTATCCAACCATATTTATTTATATCATTTGGTATTCAATTGATTTTAAGTAAATTTTCTTGGGATTGGGATCTGTGGGTTTTAAGGTTAGTAATAACTCTAACCTCTCAGCCAGGGGATGATGGCTTGAAAAAAAGATAAAGGGGAATATTGCCCCTTCACTCAAAAAAGTCCTGGCTACTCTTTTGTAAACATATAAAATGTCCTAAAAGACAAAATAACATTTTAATTATTTAGATTTTTTCTTAATGATGAATTAATTTTTCAACTATAAATATTTATTTTATCTATTGATATCTAACGCTAATTTCATTTTGACATTCTTTTTTTTCTTATTATTATTACACATTGCTGATAAATCGTTATCAATGGCCTTGAGTCTCAGCACCCACAACAGCCTTAACAAAGATGAAGTCCCTCTCTCTGTCTTTTTCTCTCTTTGGTCCTCATCTCATGATCAAGGCCATTCGATAAGTATAATTATTTATAAATTATAATTTTTTTAAATAAAATTTTGTAAAAAAAATTCATTCATTCATTCATTGCAAATAATTATTGCTTGTTCATTTATTATTATCTGAATTAGCGGTTTAATATGAAAATTACAAATAATATTAATTAAATAAGACTTATTACTCCTAGAGAACTAAATAAATCTTTCTCTCCCTAAATTCAGGGCTGGTCTTAGGACGATTGGATATATCAAGGGCCTCGACAGACAAGTCATTATTTCCTTTCCCCCAAAAAAGAAAAGGGATAGTACAGTAGTCCAAATTACTCTTTTTTTTCTAATTGAGCCTCTAAAGATATACCTTTAGTCCTCCTTAGTTCACATAAATTAGTCTCCAATTAATATGAATAAATATGAGTAAATAATGATTATCATAAGAATAAATTTCTACTACAAAACAAAATTAAAAATACACGAATTATCTAATAATAAGCTGAAATTATTAATTTTTAAAACTTTTTTAAATTATTACATTTTTTTAATTAAACAAACCCAGTAGCTATAATTGGTTATGATTCTTGAAATTCTTTTGTGTATAAAAATTTTAGGAAAAAAAAATGTCAAAGTGAATATGAGACTTGAAGCACGTAGCACATGGAGGGCGAAGCCCTCTCCTTCCACATCCCTTGCTCCGCCCTTCTCCATAAATCATTCCATTAACCCCAAAGGACTATTTTCCCCATTCTCAAATTTTGTCATCCAAGTTGTTAATAACTTTGAAGTGATATATATAATATTTTTATGATGTGTTAAGTGTTTACGATTTTACTTCCTATTCATTAAACAGATGTTATATACAACAGATTTATTTTTTACGTCAGATAAAAAATCTTTTAATTCTTTATTAAATGAAAAACTGGGTCACTTTATATATATAACATGTTATATTATCAACTTTTTGAGAGATCAAAAATGCATTAGGATGGGGATGAAAGCGTTTATGTAATTTGCCATGGCCTAACCATCGTATGTCAAATGTTTAAGAATCTGATTGTTGACTCAAGGATTTCAGATAAAAAATTGAGAAGTCCAAGAGAATGTGAGACCAAAAGCACGTAGCTTCCAGCAATTTGCTGACTGACCCCTTTCTAAATCATGAATCATCAGAGGCCATTCGGGGAGAGAATTCATACTCATGATTAGAGAGGGTAGAGATTTTTTAAATTCATTTCGATTAGTTTTCTTATTTTTGGATGTTATAAGATGATATGGGTCCTTCCGAGAATTTTTAATTAATTTAACAATAAATTTTGCATTAAAAAAATTCTTCCTTTCTAAAATTAGGGAATTTTTTTTTAAATTTTGATATCTTGAATTTATTTTTGAAGATGTTCCGTCTTTTAATTACTATTATTTATTAATTAAATTTAATTAATATATATTTGTAAAATTTTAAATGACCACGCAGTCAAACCTAAAAAAAAAAAAAAAGATGTTCCTATAAACCGACTATACAATCCATCTAATACTTTTTCAAATAATTGATAAGCAATGATTAATCAGTTTAGAATTCAGAGTTCAAAAAAAAAAAATGGGAAAATTGAGATTGCTCGTGAAAAAAAAGGAAAAACTATTGGGCTAAAGGGCTTAAGTTATTATTGAAACGTCCGCTTATATTCTAATATGCTTTATAAGGATACAATTTTTTTTAAAATTTGAATTGGGGGGTTTTGTTCACAAATGATCCACCGCCTTCGTTCCCTTTCCAAAATTCTCCTATCCTCCCACCCCATGGCCGAGAGGCTAAATATGGAACATTGTCAATATTGATAGCCTCAGAAGTCAAAAAGGTGTGGGTTCGGATCCCAGGCAGTCCGATGAAAATTGGATACCAATTGATTTAAATAAATATGCCTGGAACTAACATATATTTTGAAATGTTTAAAGTCTATATGGCCTCAGATGTCGAAGAGTCTTAAAAAAAAATTATACTATGATAATACAGGCGAAATTTATAAACTCTCTCATTTGGATAGTTTTTCTAATTCAAGCAAGTTACTGCAGGAAAATCTAAAAATCTCCATCTTCTATTTTTATATATAATATATCAAAATTTTTTATTTATTGATATTAAAAATTAAGTAGTTTGAAATATGCGCGCTTTGGAATCAAAATATTGGACCATTATCCAACCAGTTTAATGAATATTTTTTTATTCCATTAAAATAAATACTTTTCTAACCCTTGACTCGCAATTATAATCACAAACTATAACCAGTATTTTAGGAGTGGGAAACATTTTTTATTTGCAACTTTTGTGAAGGGTTAAAAATAAACCAAACTCTTGTTTGTTAATTTTTCTTTTAATTTAACAAAGTCTTAAGAGCAAAGAGATAATTTTGGGTTTGTATATAAGTCAAAGACAAATAAAGGCGTAAGCAATCCAAGGAATGAATGGGTATGAAATGAGTTTTCTATAGGCTTAATAATAGTATATCGATAAAATTCTTTTTAAATTAAAATATATATACTTTTGAGAAATTGAAAGAGAGCAAAAAAGGTTTATTGTTTTTTATTAATTTGCAGTGAAGAAATCCAACACCAGCATCATGTAGTGGGTGGATAATGGATTAGTTTTTTTTTAGCTTCTAAGGCTAATTCAAAAATAAAAACGTCTGCACTTGTAAATTATATAAAATCTGATTTAAAATTGTCGATTAATCACGATTGTTTATCATTAAATTTAGTTAAAAAATAAACATCATAATGATAAAATATCTCGCGGAAGACACTTACTATAATTATAAGTATATATTTATTATTGTATATCGATATCCTCTTATGACAACTTCAATATTCAATATCCTCTTATGACAACTTTGGGGGTAATCACACATAGCCATTAAATTGAATATGGATAAATAAATTTTGTCCATCTTTGGCTTAGACATTCAGAGGATTTTTTTCATTACTGCAACCTGCCTTTTTCCTCATCCTCAAACTCCAGACAGCAATTTGCTTCCAATTAGAAATTACTTCACTAAGTCATATATTAAATTGAATAAATAGAGGAAGAGGTTTATTAAAAACAAGAAATTAAATAAAATTTACTATTATGTAACAATATGAATATAATGTTTTGCCAAATATCTGAGAAATGTCACCTATATAATTTACAAAATTAACAATAGTACCCTAAGTATAACTCCAAAATTTTTTAGAAAATCTAAATAAGAATGATCTCCAAACTTGGTGATTCATTGCTAGAGGGCTAATGAAGGGTCAAAAGAAACATTAGTTTTCAATTTAATGAATTTAAAACGAATCACCACAATAAATAAAATTTTAATTCCAACTAATTCATTAAAAAGTTAGAAATGAATATAAGTAGTGAGCTAATAATCATTTTCCTTGAAAATATGAGAATATGTTAAGTTATAGAAAATAGAGAAATGATAAAAAAATTCCCTAGAATTAAAAAGTTAAGTGCAAAGATTAAATTTGCCCAAAATAGGTGGGAGATCCTGGGTTTAATCTCACAGATTAGGTGGCTCAATCCCACCAACCATCATTTTGATTAAATTAAATTCCCATATTTGCCAGGAAATGGGAATATTAATTTTGTAATTTTTAATACAATGAATATATTTTATATAAAAACATGATAAGAGTTCAAAGGGTTATGATAAATAATTAAAAATGAGTTAAATATAAACTCACCGTTGAGCCTGATTTGTGATTTGAGAGGTCCGGGGGTAAACACAACCATCTTTGCAAGAGAAAGAGAGAAAGAGAGACTCGCTCTCTGATATTAAGATCGAGAACAAGAAGGAAAGTGAGAGATGTGGTATATGCAGAGCTAGGAGATGGACTGAACCGGTGGAACTGTCGAGTTCCCTCTTTAAGTTATTACCCTCTCCATGTATGGAAAGTTACAGGAGAAAGGGAGGGGAGTCGGCGGAGGGAAAATTTTGTACTCTTCAGTATCAGTCAAAAAAAAAAAAAAAAGCAACCCTTTCATTTTCTAACAAAATATTTTCTAGAAAAACCAAAATAATCGTGGAAAATTAATGAATTTAAAAAAAAATTAACAAATCACATATTTACTAAGGCATAGGAAAAAATCATTAGTTTTATTTCATTTTTACAGTTTATTCCTTTTCAATAATTTTCTACTATTAATGGCTGGGGTTTCTTGTATACTATCCCCCTAAAAAGTAATTGGATAGCCTGAATCTGTGGTTTAGTCTTAATGGATAACAGAAGACTTACATGAAATCCGAAAATACTAAAATTAATGAAATAAATAAAACATGGAATGTGATGATTTTGAATTTAATGTAGGTCTCCTAATTATCCATTAATACGAAACCAAAGATACAGATTGTCCAATTACTTTTGAGGAGGATAATAGTTAGGTAGTTAACTCAAGTTAGCAAGCTAACCAATTAAACATGAAAAATCTGGCGCAAAATATTTTTTTTTAAAGAATTTTTTATTTTTTTTAAAAGAGGGTGTTGACTCCTGTTATGGGATAACATTTATTTAAATTAAATGGATCGATTTTAAACAAATTTTTATCCATCTCACTCGGTGGAGCCATCATCAATGCTCTATATCGAGGTCCCGTATTCTAAGTTAAAAAATAGATCAAACAAACTTTAATTTGGAAAAATTTATATATGCCAGGTTATATGAAGTCATCAATAAAGAAGAATACACCTGAATTCATGTGGGAGCTGGGACTTGACTGGCGAAATTTTCAAAATAATATCTTACAAAAAAAATTCCAATATCTATTAAAGATAACGCTGGCTGATGATTTACCTTCAACATCACCTAAGAAGAGTCTCTAGAATAAATGAAAAACATCAGAAGACTACGAAATCAGGAACAAACCTGATGTTGGCAAATGCAAGGGTCGGTTGTTGCGGTATTCTCTGGGATTCTTAAGAGATCAAGAGACACAAAGACTTTGGACAAAAATAAATGCATCTATATAATACCCGTAAAACAGACTAATAAAAAGCGAGGTAATGATAGAAGACAGAAGAAATGACTTAAAAGAACGAGATGTGGAAATGACACAAGGACAACGTACATTATTTAAATGTTTATATATATATTTAAAGAGACGATAGAAATAACAAAGAGAATAAAATTATGGAGAATCCTAGAGAACAGTCCAGCTAAAGAACCATAAAGAAAATGAAATTTATATAATTATATTGTATTATAGTAATTTACCAAACTCCAAATTGGAGAGGGATTTTCTCCATGTAAATAAATAAAAATAAAATAAATACAGTGGGGCCTCTAGCATGCTTGTAAAAAAAAGGTCAAATAAACGGGTTATCCCTATTTTCAGATGAGGACAGAATTTTCAAATATTTTAAGGTCTATTTTTCTCTAACCTGAACTCAGGTTTGGGAATTTAAACTTCACCGGTGATGATGTTTCCGAATATTAAGAAAAAATATAAAATAAATAAATTTATTAAAATTCAATCACTAAAATTATTTTATAAGTGACATTTGACTTATGAAATCTTTTTGGCAAATTGGATTTAAGGGTTAAAGAGCGTAAACAAATGGTAATTTGAAATTAAGTAAATATGCCAATATGATTAAGATGAGTCAAAGGCCAAAAAGAAAGAAAAGTTAATAAAAATATCAAAATATTATTATTATAGATCAAACAATTTCAAAAGGACTGTCTATATATTTAGAGCGCGGCAAATTCCATATATGTATGGAATATTTCCTTTTTAAGTATTAAACGGAAAATTTTCTTTTAATTATTATGAAAATATTTTTCAAATTTTTTAATACTAGTACTCTTTAATAAAATTTATTTTTATATATAAAATCATTTTCTTTAAGAATTAACAAACAAAACGTCATTTACGATTTCGTCACTCGAACAGTTCGGATTCCAAGAAGAACAAAGGACCACTCAAAAAATTCCCAAAGATGATGAAATTGTAAATAAAGATCTAATATTTTGCAACTGATAAATCAAGGTGAATTTTTGAAAATATTTTATACATTTTTTGCTTCAAAAAAAAAACAAAAAGACATCCACGATATATGTAAAAGAAACTAATTTTTATGGAGATAATTATCAGGCCTTTATTAAAAACTCCCCCGTTATGGAAATCCAACCCCTCCTTCTTCAAGACTACTGGGGAATATTAAGATGATGAAATTTATGAGAATATTCATATTTTAATATGCCACTAGTCTTGAAGAGGGAGACGGATGTGCAAAGTGGTGGCTAGTTGGAGTCTTTAATAAAGGCCTGATAATTAACTCCATTAGATGTGTTTCATTTACATCAATCATCACCAGGCTATCCCAGATTTAAATTAATCCACGATATAGGTGGAGATTCTAGAAGGGTAGGGATCATATGTCACTCTAGGCATATATTCATACCGTAACTGACTTTTTTTTAATAAAAACTTACTTTTTTTTTAGTTTTTTTTTTTTAATAGAAAAAAAAGGAAAAATTTTACACGTATTTTCCTTAGGGAGTTTTTTTAAGTAAAATGATATTTCATTTTAATGAAATTTACAATGATTATGTATAATATGAAGACGTTAGTCAAGATACGAGAGAACAAATTGAAAAAAAAAAAAAACAAATAACGTTGAATAAAATGAAATACATCGAATGATTGATCATCTGACTTTTAAGAGGAATTTTAGAATAGCATTTAAGAAATAACAATGATCATCGTGAAGTGATTGAATGAAATTTTCGAAATCCCCTATAAGAAAAAAATATTTTTTCAATAATTTGATTAAGCTGGAGTTGGAGTTTTTTTTTTTTTTTTTTTTTGCAAAGATATGTTATGAAAAATGCGCATCCTTTTTTATTAAAATATTTTATTTACGCTTTTAATGACGTTTCGACAGCGATTCTTTTCTTTATCTTATCTAGTCTTTTGTCAGCGTACAATCACCTTGAAATCTTGCTGACAAAAAGATTGATTGTATTGTTTGATGGACGAAACCTTAATGTATAATCGAAACGTAATTAAAAGCCCAAATAAAATATTTCAATAAAAAGGATGCGCATTTTTCATTTTTTACAAAAAAAAAAAAAAAAAAAATTTCTGCCAGTCTAACCTACTTCTCTTATGTAGTTTTCGATTCAGAAATAGACCAAGCATGATGAATTGTAAAACCTTTTAGAAACTTAACAATTGCGCTTGTCTGGTATGCAGATGTGAATAGGCAAAATGAATCTAAAACTCCATTAGATTTTTAAGGACTTTTTTTTAGAAACTTGTCAGTTTCGTTTACAAATTTATTTTACAGTAATTAAATTATATTAAAAATATTGTTTTATATAATTAAAAATTTAATATAAGTAATAATCATATAACTTAAAAACCAGAGAGTGGTATCCTTTTATTCAAAACGATATATAGGAGGTAATTAATTTTTCAACAGAATATCTCACAAATATTATTTTTATATATTAAAAATCCCCTTTTAATTCAACCCTACTGGGAATATAGAAGTTATTTTGTCTCAGTAAAGATAATGACGCATTTAAATTTTAGCGAGGGAGTAAGATAAATATGTTTGACCTTCAAAATGCATATGAGATTCTAAGGGTTCCAAAACCTGATAAGATGCTTTTTATATAGGATCTATTTCAATTCTAATCTCATGGTTAAATTATAACTATGCATTGGTATTTGTTTTTATCATTGACGTACAAAGATGACCCAAGAGTTCCTGCCGAGAGAGCAAACACGAGAAACGAACGTGAATTGTGAGTCCTCCTAACCTTTGATGATAATTAATATAGAAAAAATTATTTATCAATTTTATTTATATAAAAAATAGGAGGATTATATTTTTAGATTACGTCTATTAATTTTAAAAAAAAGTATCTTTAATAATAATAATTAATTTAAGATAACAATTTTTAATAAATTATTTTTATAACAATTTCTTAATTATTATTAACTAACTAAATTCAAAACATTCATATTTTTTTCCTATTAAATATGAATAAACTTTTGGATTAAGATAAGGTTAGAACCTTTGGATACATTGTAAAATTAAAACATTAGGGAGGCCAGAACTAATCTATTAATATTGTAAAATTTGGGTGGATCATGTGAGAGAAGAATTGAATAAGAATCTAAAAGTTCAATTTTGTGAAATTGAATGATAATAATTAGATATTTGATTGACAACTTAAAATAGAGTAGTCATTTTTTGGAAGGAAATATTAATAAATAGGATACTTTAATTTATAAATATTAATATATTTTCAACTTTAGTTTCAAGTACGATATATTTTACTATTTTACCTTGAATGAAAAAGATTATATATCATATGAAGATAGGCTATTTATATTTTGAAGATATTAAAGGATTTATTTAAAAAATTTTCCCAGTGGGAGCATTTGAAAGAAATAGTAAAGAAAATGAATATGCTCGAGGGAAGGAGTACTCCACAATTTAAGATCTTTTGATTGTTACTCCTGTTTAGAGAAGATGGGAATGGATGTACCCCTAAGGGAGGGCACCCTTACACTTTTGAAGGAGAAACCGAACAAGAAATGTTAATCAAGCTTAATATGCCTACTTTTGCTTAAATGGAACTACATTTATTACTTCCAAATATATGTAGATGATTTTGATTTATTCCACATAGATCTATTTTTGAAATCGCTAATTGCATTATGAAATGAAGTTCTTTTACTAAAGTTTTATTAAATATAATTATAATTATAGTGGAAAATATCAAATAACTAAGCATATTATTCAGTGATTAATAGAACTAATTAGACCTGTATACCTTGAAGATTTATAATTTAAGAGTTCGCTTTCCGTCCTAAGAAATAAAATTTATTTAAATTATATTTATAAGCAATTAATTTAAATAAATATGGACCGAGACTAAACGACCACAAAAGCCAAGACTTAATTTATTATAAGACCGACTAATCGAATCTTTTTTTTTTTTAAGAAAATAAAAAGGGGTCTAAAGTAATTAATTAAATAAAAACTAATTAATCGTTGTGTTAACTTTTATAAATATAATTGGCTTTCGGATCCAAAGTGTCCAGATATTATTATGTTCGAATGAAAAATATGGATTTATTGATATTGTTTCATATATAATTATATATATTTCAAAATAATAATTTATATTTTTAAGTGATGAGCAAACAAATGCCATAAACAATTTTTCTGAGAATAGAATCATCCAACTACAATATGAGATCATTAAAAAATTGAAACATGAACCCAATCAGAAAATAAGAATCAAGCTATAGATTGGGATTTGGAATTTTCAGGACATCCTAAAGCACATAATCGAGACAGAATTAATCACTTTCCTATAAATCATAAAACGAGTTTCTTTGATAATCTATATAAAGTGATAATTTTTTTTCTAAATAAGAGAATTGTCATTAATTAAATTTAATGATTTATTGACCTTATAAGTCTAGACAATTTTTAATTGTATTTTCAAATTAAATAAAACTTTTTTATAAATATAATAAAAATAATAAAATATAAGTCAAAAAACATAACAAAAAGATGGTGTGATAAATGCACATCATGTAGCTTTCTTTTACATAAGGTAGGTGAGTGATGTATTGTCACACCATATTTTTTGCGTTAGTCAGCATCAGTCGTTCTCTAATTCATCTTTTAAAAGAACAAAGTACAGCCATCACTATCATTAGAGCAGTTTAAGAGAAAATAAGAAAAATGTAGAGTAAAGTGGGGCCAAATATTGAGGGGGGTTAATACATTTCAATAATCACCTAATAAATAATTGTTTTATGAATTATAATAAAAATTATTAGAGTGAATTTTGAGAAAATCAAAAAAACAAAAAGTACCTCAGTAAAGTACTGTTAGCCGTTGGTAGATTTTATTCAAAAGCTTCGAATCGCAAGCAAAAAGAAAGCTAAAATATAAAATTTCAGGCTAGAACGTTTTTTCGTTTTTGAGAAATCTTGTTCTCACGCACTCACACAACAGAGATAGACCATTTTGCGAGGCTCATGGGACCTCAAAATGTGCATTTCCGTTGACATCGATATTTTTGCAATGTTCACTTTTTCTATGTAGCCAGTTTATGCGAAATTTTTATGAACGTATCTATCGCACAAAAAGTGATTTAGATGTATCTATTTTATAAAAAATAAATTGCTTTGCTGAATGAATACTATTTTTCCTTATATTACATAGTTAGTTTAAATAAGTTCCCATGGAAGAGGGAAGAAGATTAAAGTCTGAGATTTGAGCAAGAGATTGTTTTTAATAGCTATTAAATAAAAATAAAAAATATTTTTGCAATGACATGGCAATGAGATGATTGACTCCGAGTAGGAAATTGCTCCAGGGAAACAAACGGGATTCAAACAGTTTAGTCATCTTGATAACTTTTTTCCTCTTTGAAAATAAGAGGCTATTTAGACAGTAAAATAAATTTTTATATTATTCGACAATCATTGCAAATCTATTCATTTTAAATAAATGTAATAAATTTTTTGGACAATGTGAGATATAGCCATTTCACTCTCTCTTTTTGCCATTATAGAGGTGGGGGAGGGGGGGAGAGAAAAAGAGATTATAAAGAATAAAGATAATTAAATATGGCTCCATTAGTTGGGAATAAGTTTTAAGTGAAACAAAGTTGTTTTCCAATAATAATTTAAAAAATTATGAATTTTCTATTTGATATCCTAATTATATTTGAAAATCATAGTAATATATCATTTGTAGTTCTTGTTTAAAATAATTTCTAAATATAAAATAATATTTTTGATAATTTTTAAGTGTTTAAAATTTTATTTAAGATTATATCATTTACTTTTCTTTTAAATTTTTATGTATAATATATTTTCTATTTTTTTTTTTTTTTTTTTTTTATGAGATTTCGGAGGTGGGGGAGGGTTGCCGTCTCTTGCTCTTGTTCTGTACTAATTTGGATTTGATTAAATAATTTATTAATAGACCCATTTAAGTTTATAATTCAATTATTCAATGTAGGAATATTATTATTGCATTTTGAAATATATTACAACAAGCTACAACCCTGCTCATGTGATTTTATTTGCTTTTGTGTAGGAGTGTTAATTCTACTTTTCTCACGAGTATATTAGTATTTTAAGCATTATTTATTCAAAAGCTATTAATTATTTTTCCCTAATTATTGTTGAGCCCCTTCTTCGAACTCAAGTTTCCCCTCCCCATCCTCTAAGTGGGTGGCTCTGAGTAAAAGTGTTTGATTATAAATAGAATGAGATTCAAATTAAATAAAAAAAGAAAGAAGCCACGAGATGTGATTGATGCCAATTAAATCATTCTCTACGCACGCCCAATGCCTCACAACTGCTGCTACGCATTGCATATATCCCTTTGGTGTGTTGTCAGTGACGTCAGAGAGCACGCCACTCGAGCTTGTTTACAATTGGCTGACTTGTTGATATTGACATTAGGAAGCTCGTCTGGTAGAACCCGCAAGGACACTTTTTTTTTTAATCACATTTTTTTAAATGAATTATTTTCAAACATTTTTATAGACCCCTTGGCTACGCCCCTCAAGTTGGCTGAACTTATTAAATTTTACCATTGGTAAAGCCGGCGGCCCTGGCCTAGGCAAAGAGGAGCAGCCACCAAGATCATGGATGTAAAGCAAGGTTTCTTAACCTTTTTGGTGTGGGGACCCCATAAGCATTGCAAGCAAATATTTTTTTGCAGTGTGAAAATTTTTGAAATGTGATTCCACTTTTTAACATGGGAGTGTCCCTTCTGATATGTTTATTATTCTATGCAGCTTACTCTGCACAACCGAAAGAAATGATAAAAATTACATAGGAAATTTTAAAATAAAGCCTTTTTTAATTATAATTTGAAATATTTTTACGCAAAGAAAACTAGTGTTGTTCGGTTTCACTTTTCCTATTCTCGATACTTTTTTTTTTTTTTAAATTAGTTCAAATTTTAACGTTTCTTAGAAATCACTCAAGTGTGTTAATAAGTTAAAGTAGTGTCAAAATTGTTAAAATTTTTAGCGAGCCCTGCTGCAGGTCCCGCGACCCTCAGTTTAAGAAACTCTGATGTAAAGCAAGGCTAATCACCGCTAAACCTGAGATGGGTGGGACAAGAGTGTCAATCGGCCGGCGATATTTATATATTTTGTAATTATAATAATAAAATATTGTAAAGTCTAATGGCCACAGAAGCCGAAAGACCTAGAAATAAATAATAATAATAAAAAAAAAAAAAAAAATGGTAAAATCTATTAATCTAAAAAAGATACTTGATTGGAGCACTTGATAACAAATAAAGATAGAGATACTGATTGGCATTGAAAAAACTTTGACTCTTAAAATTCCAATTGATATGATAATAAAAAATATTCTCTGAAATTTATAATTTCGAAATAGATGAAGGTTTAATAACTTTTATTGTTTTTTAACTAATTGTTTTGTTTTATAAGAGTTTATAAAGACAATAATTTCGTAAGACGATTTCTAAATATTTTTATCAAATTTTAAAATAACAGATTGATACTTATACTTTACCATAATTGAGGAAAAACTTGGTCTTTTATATCATGATATTGATAATCAAAGCGCAATCTTAACTTTTTTTATAAAAATAAATTTTTCTTTTTAATTTCAGATAATAATTTTTAAATCGGATTTTAAGAACAAGTTATGAAAAAATTCTTGACAAAAGATCAAGTTTTTTCTTAAACAGTGCCGCCAAGAGTTTACCCAGGCCAAGGGACTGAATCCTATATTTAACGTTAGGTATCCATATGTGTATTACAATGTCATTTCTCTAAGCTAACTTTGACAAAATTGCAAACTGGAGTGTTTTTAATTTTTATATTGAATGAAAAATACAAAATAAAAAAATCTGGTTGTCACACAACTTTCATTTACCAAACATTTTTAATAATATTAGAGCAGGAATTTTATTTTTTTAACTCGATAACGGTTGGCATTAATTTGTCTCATGGTCAAAGAGGTTCGTTCTCTAGATGGGCTTGAAAATTTTTTTTTTTTTAATGTATACAACAAAAGTTTCTTGAAATTTAATTTAGAATATTTTTTTGAAATATTAATATATATTAAAAGAAGATGAGGGAAATATAATTTATTCGATCAGGAGCGAATTTATATCCTAGGTTGGGAACATCTGGCTCTTAAGATCAATCAATACAAGTTAAGAGCTTTGAAGATGGTCCCAATCTTGGACCAAAATGTATCTTCTGATCAAATAAATTATATTAGCTTTCAATTTGAAATGTTAAAAAACTCCATAGAAAAGATAGAAGAAATGATTGTCATTGTATCAAAATATAAATATATAATAAGGCTTAGCTTACATACAAGTTCATATATGTTCATAAAGTTATATATATAAATTCTTAGTATTTAAGTAATAGATGAAGCTTAAATTGCTTAGAGTGAAATAGATATGTGAATGATGCCGAGCTGAGAATTCAATTAAAGTGACACCGCTATATTTTCGACAGGAGGAGAAAAAAACAATAGAGTAAATTTCCACTTGAGTTGAGACTTGAATTGCCTGATGTTTCGAAGGCACTTTGACTGCAAATATATAACGTCAAAGAATGAGTTAACTTCTGAAGAACTACCTTTGAAATATCAGGATATTAAACTCAATTAGAAATTTACTCCATTGTTTTTTTCGTCCTTCTTCGAAACTATAGGGAGTGTCACTTCAAATGAATTCTCATCTCGGCATCATCACTCACATATCTATTTCACTCTAAGCTTCATCTATTACTTAAATATTAAGAATTTATATATACCTGTAATACTATATGAACATGTATGAACTTGTATGTAAGCCTAGGCATATATATATATATATATGCTTCAGAATATTTAGATCATTTCGAATTCAAGTAAAATATTCATTTGTTTTGAGTAATATTCTTTAGTTTTATGTAAAGTATTTTTGTATTATATCATCGATGATAAGAGAGCCCAAACTAACCTAAAGGCACATTAAATTAGTATAGAGCAGTGATGATGAACATGATATAGCAGCATAGAAGTACATATAGAAATTTTAATGGTACACGAAAAATTTTGCATCTAAAAAATGGGTAAGATAGAATTTG
>JAAAKE020083524.1:0-23001 GCA_010014785.2 Anisolabis maritima | reverse complement strand
AGCTTATTTGCTTATTCTACTCCTATTTTTCCAGATATATATATTTTTTAGTAAATCAAACGTAACAAAAATGATACATAACAACATAAAGAAATTGACCGAACGCGGCCTATGTCATTGCATCCCATTATTCAAATTTCATTGGGTAGTTAATAAGCGCAGCCTTGAACTTCTTTTGATTGAGATGAGGCTAGGCTCTCTCTCATGTATAGAGAGGTTTAAGTGAGGGAGAAATATAATTATCATTAGCCATAAGCTGCAAAGCCCTAGCTTGTCTCTGCCCCATATTAGACTCTCAATCTTAAAAATGAGTGTAAAATACCTAATATTTTGGATTTATGAGGTTTTTCCTTGAAATATTTATTAATTTTAAAATATGTTACAATCGGACATCAATCAAACTTATTGAAAGCTTTCGACAATATTTTGGGATTTTTCTCGTAAAAGCAGAAACTCTCTGTCGGAAGAAGGATCTCTCTTCTGAGGCGATCCATGGCACGAATTATTACAACCACATATTAATTTAAGCAATTTCAAAGAACAATCAATGAGAAATTGAAAAATTAAAAAAATCTTTTACGCGACATTTTATATACTTCTGGAGATAGACCATCTTCATTTTAGTAACTGATGAAATATTTATTAAAATTTTTACAAAATATTTAAAACAATAATTTTATTTATTTGATATTTTTCTCTTTCTTTCCTATCTCTTTCGAGAACTCTATGTTATTCATCTAATTTGATTAATCAACAGTCATAGGAAGTGAAAATTATGTCTAATATTAATAGCCTTTTGTTTCAATCTTGGCTAATCTGGACCAAGTTTGCTTTAGCGAAAATCTTCTACCCCCTCCCCACTTCACATCTCCCTAATCCTCAAACATGGGTCTTAATTTCGCGTTTAACTCAACAAATAGAATTTGAAGGAATAAACAGTTTGTTTCTTGAATACTGAATTTGTTGTTTTGGTTGTGTTTTAGGGGTAAAGAGAGAGAAAGGAGAAAGGGAGTATGGAGTGGCAAATAAAAGTTGGGTGGCAAAAAACCCCCCCCGGACGCATATATCATGAAAATATTCGCGCACAGGGTTTTAATGTAATAAATAAATGCATATGAATGTTGCAATTGTAATTGTTTCTAGTTAATTTCATTAGGGCGTTAGCATGGAGCTTGGCTAGCCATTTAACGCAAGTGGACGGGGCGCTATTCCCCGGGGGTCGATCGCTCTTGCACAGGGGGATGGAACATCCCTTCCTCAGGGGGGTGAAACATCCCCCTCCTCAGGGCTAATCACCCGGAGCCTCCTCCCCAGCAAATGACCAAGATTAATAGACCGGCCCGGCAAAGGCTAGTTATTCTATCAAAATGTGCTAGCATTTCGCCAGCCAATTTATTCACCAAGAAAATTAAATCATTAATTGTCGGCCTTTTTAAATGCTTATATTATGCTCACTTGCTGCGTTAGCCAATCTAGTGAACAATTTCTAAACAAAATAAATAAAATATATTTTTAGAACATTAAGTGCTTAATCAAAGGTGGAAAATTTATCGCTTAAAGGATTTCACATATAAGTTAAAACAATAGTTTCCTTTAAGTTAAAAGTTTTACTGAGAACGAAAATATTGGTCAAACAAGCCTGGTGTCATTTGGAAGGACAAGTTAAATGTTTTAATTCTATCCCTTTACCCCAAATGACTAAATTCAATATTTATTATATAAAAATTCCATTATCAATATGAAATAAATTTTCAAAAATAAAAAAAATTCGGTATCAACATTCTCATGAGTTCTATTTGCAAATGATTTATTATTTTTTACTAACTTTTTCAAAAAAATATTTTTTTTTTACAGTATTTCTGTACTGTCTACTGGCTGGATGCGGTGCCCCTTACTATTATCCAAATTTTACAAATACTAATATGGTGAGTAATTATATTTTCATACTTCTTTAATACTTTACAGTTTGTAAATAATTGTCAATGAAGGATAATTAATTACTCTTTTGTAGACTTTTATTAGGAAAACAAACCCTTTAGAACTGACATCTAGACGATTAGGCAGGGCGTTTTCTACCCTGGTCTGTCTCTAACTATTTTTCTGGAGTTAATGGAAGTCAAAAACTGGCACTTCCCTTTCCCTGTTGGTAATTGACTTTCCCTAAACTCTTCCAGCTCTATGACTTGCATCTCATCTAAGGAAATGTTCCAAATTATTCAGCAGTTAAGATTCAAGGCCTGAGAGAGTCATAACCCGTGCAGTCGATACGCAGTTCTCTCTGACACAACTAAACAACAATTGTGCTCTAAAACTTATCTATAATAAAAAGAGGTAAACACATTTTGGTAATCCGTTTCCCAATCATCAGACTAATTTTTATTAAAATTTTTTAAGAATATTATTATTCAGAATTTTTTTTTGAGAAATTTATTTGTTTATTTATACAACGAACGCTTTTTAAAATTATTTATTCATAACAAATCTATCTGAACTAATAATAGAGAAAATGAAAAATTTTTTGATGCATTTCAAATCATTTAAAATGAATGAAATTTTCACTTATAATTGGAGTAAAGTTTATATAAATTATTTATTCAATAATATTTGACAATTTTATATAAAAAATTCATCAAGGAATATTACCTCCCTCTTACCATGTTAATGGCTTAATATTATTGATACCTGCTTAACCCTTTAAAATGATATGAATCTTGTGTATATAAACTAATAATATATTTTATAGATTAAATCCTACCAGAGGTTATAATTAAAAAAAAAAAACACCTATAAATTTTCATCTTAATTAGTGATTTAAATTGCGTTTATTTTTATTTTCATTTTTACTTTCTCTCATCTATATATGAAATATATAGTTAGAAAGTATTGGGACTGCAAAAAAATTGCTGTCAAGATTTCAAAGGAAATACACTTTTTCAGGAACCCTGAAAAATGGGTCATGCAAAATTATCTGTCTGTTTGACTGTGTGTGTGAGATTTCTCAAAAACGAAAAAACCTTTATTTAAGCTAAGGTACCCTCGTCGCTTGTACCTCGAAACTTTTCAATAAAATCGGCCAACGGACACGTACTTTACTGATGTATTTTTTAGTTTTTCTCGATTTTCTCAAAATTCGCTCAAACGATTTTGATTAAAATTCATATATCTATTTTTTATTAAATGATTTTTGATAAGTATTAATCCTTCACCCCCAAATTGTTTGGGGCCCTCTTTACTGATGGTAAATGGCGGAACCACTTTGCTGTAACTCCTCTAAAGAAATCGACTAAATCACTCAGCTTTCCTTATATTAGGTAAGAGAAAGTTGTGTGATGTGCTTGGTCATACCAAATTTTTTGTTAACAAAACCAAAACGAGCTTAAAATTTGCCATAAAATGCTAAGATTAGTTGTTTTTTTTTTTTTAAAGAAATACGGGATAAGCTAATTTTATATAAAATTTTTTCTTATACTGAATTCACTCGCGGAATTCCAAATAGTTATATAAAGATTTGGAAGGAGTCGATTCATGATATTCACCTCTCTTATAGACATCAAAGTGAGGAAGTCTGAGGAAACTTCGTTGTGATTGGTTTGAATGGTTTTGATAGGGTCATGTTTAGCTGGGGAAAATATTTTTGGAACAGCATATAAATAATAAAGAATAAGAAAATTTCTCATTTAAAACATTCTCTTTATTTTTCTTTTCTCTTAATTAATATAATATGCTTTTTTTCACAAGATGGCATTCATTAATCCCGAAACGAAAATATTATTTTTTAATAAAAGATTTTTTTCTACCTTAGTAAACAACTATTACTTAAAATAACAATTCTTGAAGTTAGCTCAAAATTTTTATTATTAAATCAACAACAAACATTTTCTAATGTAAATGAATGACTTTGAATATGAAATTTTTTTTTTCAATGCTGAAAAAATGTTTATTGAACCAATGAGACATGTTGTCTTAGGAACGTACCGGTACGTATTTACATTATAAAACTGTTTGTGGTAAAAAAGTGTCCACTTTTTTGTACTCTTATATAATATTTTTATATTTCTTCAAAGTGTTTTTGTAAATATGATGGATCTCTTTTATTGATAAATTAGGTAGAAAACTTTTTAAACTAAATTAATAAAATATGTATTGAATATAAAAGATTTTTTAAAATGCTTTTATATTCAAGTAAATACTCTTAAAAAAATCAGTGTTTTTAATTTGTTTGGAATTGAGATAAAGTATTTTAATATTAATGTACGTGAATTGAGCAGGCGCTTGAGTTGACAGCAGCTAGAATATCACTGCAGGCTTTTATGGCACTTTGTTATCCGGAGCTACAATTAAATTTTATTGTATGTCACTTGCGCTGGGGAACAATGGAGGAAAAGTGTTCAAGAGACTAAAGGAGCTACAACCTGACTTTTATGGCCTGGGGTCGGCAGATGTTTAATATTAACAATTTTTCCTTTGAAATTGATCACTGATCAGTTGGATTGTTGTATGTGTGAACAAACTTTGGACAAAAAATTCTCTTTTCGATGATGAGTGTTTTTGTTGATAAATTTTTTAATATCAAATATATAAATAAATAAATAAGATTCTCTCCGGCCCAATATTCTTATATTTAATGGGCCGTCAACGTTTCGGGAGCTAAACGAGAGGTATCATCAAGAAACAGGATGTTATATTAATAAATCACCTCCTTTCGATCATCATACACACACAAAGAATGACAACTGAAATAAGTCTATTCTACGGCCGCTCTTAGATTTATAGACAGGTATTGAGAGGCAGTGAAAGCAGTGATTGATTGGGCTGAGGGGTTGGGAGTTACAGTTTTATTATAGGGGAGATATGATTTTGGAAATTTGCAGATCAGCTAGTATATCGTTATTTATATATCCCTGTGTCCTGATGATGGGTGACGTTTAGTTCCCGAAACTTTGACGCCTTAATAAATTTTATACATTTTTCCATCCATCTTACTTCCTATATTACTTTCAATATTATGCAAAGAAAATTGAAATAATAAAAATAATTATATTGAAAAAAATATTTCTCAGTTTTATAGGAATTTCTAGCAAAATGAGTACAAAAATTTTTTGGGGAATTCTAATCGTTAGAGATAATTTTCATTTTATTTTTTTATAATTTATTAGGAATATAAGAATAGTACTATAATATACCCCTATCATAATTTATTTTTATTTTATTCTTTTATTAAAGTAAATTACCTTTTCTATTAAACAAAGGAGCCCATCCCACTGAGTTTAACAAAAGAGTAAACCCTGAAGTGAAAACATGAATGTTTATATACATTTATTTTTCAATCAGTCTTTTGGGAACTATTTAAAAAATCTTGACGTCAATTTTTTTTTTTGCGATCGAAATACTTTCTCACTAGAAAGTAAAAAGGATTAATCACTAACTGATTATGATGAAAATTTTTTTTTAATTTGAAAACACGTAGTTCAGTCATAAAATTTATTTTAAACAAAGAAATATATTAATTTAGATTTACGATTTTTCTGAAGGGGTAGGGGGATTCTAAATACTTTTTTTTTCCTAAAAAATTCTCCTTGCCTGAACTCTATTTTGGAATTAAGGCAGCAGTTTATCCTCTCCCCTGGAATCCCTAATGTGAATTTTTTTTTCATTATCATATTTTATTAATGTAAGTATTATTTTTTTTTTTTTTTATTAATTTACAAAGCCAGCTTATTCAAGAAATGCTCGATTTGTATTAAAGGTCATTATATTTATTATTAAAGAGGACAAATTATCTTAATTAAGTTTTTTATTATAAGAGCTATTATATTATTTTTCAAAATCCAAAAACAAAAAGTAACAATAAGTTGTGTGATGTGCGTTTGGCCACATCAGATTTTTTTTTAGTTTTTTCGATTTTCTCAAAATTCTCTCTAACGATTTTTTTCTTTGAAAAAGTCAAAAGGTTACAATGGTTCATTCTTTTGATGCCTAAAAGGATCTTCTACTTGGTTAATGGCACTTAATTAAACATTCATGATCTTAATCACAAAACATGTTTCACTTCTTTCCCTGCCCCTTCCAAAAAATGGTGACACCTTTTTACTATATAGTCAAAGGGGTAGATAAATGAGACAAAACTTCGATTTATGTTTCGAACATATATCACTCTCTTCTTCTGGGCAGAAAAATATATACATATGGATTAAAAAATTTAAATTAATCATGAGGTCCTGAAGAAAGGCGTGATTGTGTTATTTATTTATACTCTTGACTGCTCTAATTGTCTTTTTAATTATTGATATAATATAAAATATTTACACTATAATAAGCAAATTAAAACATATCTACAGTTGAAAATATTAAAATTTAAAAATATAATAGATCAATAGATAATTGGCCCAAAATAAGAAAATTTTTTTTTGTTTTTTTTTTTTTCAATTATATAAGATTGCCCCCCCCCCCCAGTCCCAGGAAAATTAATTTTCTACTTCGTTGCCTTGATCAATAACATTTTTCAGAAAATCCATTGTTGAGCTTTCATCGGAAATACAGATTTCAGTGAAAATAGACAAGTAATTTTTTTTTTGAAATTATGTTCAAAGAAGCATATTATTCAACACCGCCTGTTGAGAGTACTTGATGACGAATAGTAAAGTAAATCATATAAGAGAAGTGAAATTACCTCTTTAAAATTTCATATCGATGAGAAGGTTATTTGATTTATACTTTTTTTTTTTTTTTTTTTTCAATTTTTATATTTAAATAGAATTAAGTTGCGCAACAATATTCGAAATTTTTCTGCTTTTATATTTATTTATCTATTGAAAGTAATTTTAATTTTTTATTATTTATCTTCATATATATTATTCATGTGAAGGCACTCTAAAAGGGCATATCCTTGAAAGAAACTTTTTAAATATTGTCACCCTAGACATTCAAGGAAAACACATCTTTTAACATCTCCCTTTTTAGTTTATTGCAGATTTCCGCAAATAGAATGATATATTTGTTTCCTGTTTATTAATTTTCCAAATCTTTTCATGCCCCGCTGACTTTCAATCCTTATTTTATCCCTATAAGAACACTTAAAATTCAGAAATTTTTCATATATTTTTTTACGCGTGCACACTTGTAAATATATATTTCTATTTTAAAATTAAAGCATGCTAGCCAGTTTAATAATTAAGCAATTAATAAAAATAGAAAGGTGTAATTTGCATTCATATCTGATAAAAGATAAATTTGCAAAACGAAAAGAAATATAAATATCTAAAAAACCTTAAAGAATATGTAAAATAAGTAATACTATTGGACCGCTTTCTTTTAATTCACGCAAGACTAGAAATTTCTATATTCATTAATAAATAAACAATGGTTTCTAGTTAACTATGGTTTTTTAGGTCAAAAACGTTTCGACCATTCATTCGGTGATTTTCTTCAGGTACAATTTAGACTGTTTTCCAAAACCCTTGTTCACTCGAGATGGTCATATGTAAGACAAATGAATTCCAATTCGATGTCACGTGAACATGCATTTCAAATATGGATAATAAAGGCCTGAGTAACACTAGAGGAAAGTGTGCAATATAAGTTTTAAAAGTCTTAGATACCAATCACAATTATATCTAGAGTATTTACATCTACATAGATGTAGATTTAATATTTAAAATTCTTATAGTCTTTTTTTTAACTTAGCTTAAAAGTAATTTTTTACATAATATATTTACACTAGTATTCCAATTCCATTAAGAATAAAATAACCAAAACGTATATATATATATATATATTTTTTAAATTAAAATTACCTTTTCTAAATCCTAATTTCTCAGGTGAAGAAAATGTTGAAATTTTTCCATCATAAAATAGTCGATATGTGTATTTGTTTATCGATTTAAAACTTTAAATTCATTTCTCATTTCACAACAGAAATTCTCCATGCTTTTATATAAAAATAAAAAAAAAATCCAGACCTCAGAGATCATTTATTTCCACTCGCAACAGAATAAAAAAATGTTTAATTTAATTATTTTCAAGTTTAATATATCTTATATTAGATTAAAAACAATGTTAATTTTTAAATTAATAAAAATAATAAAAAGTACAATGTATAACTGCTCTCAAGATATTAAAACCATTAATTCTAGAGCATATGTAAATTAAAATAAACTTTAATATATGCCAGGAGGAAACAAATAGCTGACTGTTGGAAAAGTGCTTTTTTTGACCCAAACACGACTTTTGAAATTGAAAACAATAGTAACCCAAGGGCTTTATTCTGTGCTCTTATTTCATTCTTCACAAGTCCTCAATAGGTTTTTTTTTAATCCAGCCTGATCGTTAATCAACACTTTGATATTTGATATATATTGAAAATATAAATCCTTTTGTACTTAAATACTTATTTGAGAAAACATTGTTTTTAAGAATTTTTTTCTATATCTTTCTTTAATTGTAAAATGTTCAACAATCGAGTTGTTTTTGTTATTAAAAAAAAATATAAATCGATCTTCTTTTTTTGTATTAAATTCAAATTAAATGGGATCATGCATATATTCTCTTTCTAAATTTTTAAAGTTACGACCCCGTATATACACCTTTACTTAATATTAGTATTTTTTGAAAAGATAGAAGGTCTTAATTTTTGGCAGAAAAATAATTCAATAATGGTAATGAAGAGTACTTCACTGTATCTGAGAATTTTAAAAATTATAGAGATCCCAAAATCTTAAAAATTAAAAACTGGAAAACATGTATGGTCAAGCAAAAATAAATTTTTCTAATACTACTTAGCTCCAGAGGGTTTAGAGCCCAATCGCCGCCTCAACATTACATCTCCATGCAGCTCTGTCCTCCATAGTCATGCGCCAGTCCGCTACCCAGTCTGCTGCATCAGACCCTCTCATCGACGGTCTTCCCAATGGGCACGGGGTTGGCATTCTTGCTGAGAGCCTGCCCAATAGTCCGGTTAGAACGCGAACCACATGCCCCACCCGCCGTAGATGTCTTGATCACACTCGTATTGAGAAATTGCTTGGTTATTTGGCGTAATTCTCGGTTTGAAGAGTCCCCTTGACTCGTCGAAGACTTCACCAGGACTTTGTTCTCGAATACCAAAATCCTGGTTAAGCTCCAAGCTTCGCAGCCATGGGGCGTATGATTGTGTCCCATACCCTTTAGGACCTCTTGATAGTAATCGGGATCTTAGGAGAAGGCCAAGCGCAAAAAGAACCTTATCCTTAGCCACACCGCAATCTTGCCATAATTTCTTCTCTGATGTTGGTGTAGGAGTTCATTAGGATTCCGAGATATTTAAAGCTATTAACTTCTTTAAAACAGTGAACTATCACCTTAAGATCTTCGTTGTACCTCCTCCTGGCTATAGCAAGGTATCACGAAATTTATTATTTTTTTGTTTACTTTCACACATTTTATTGATTTTTCTAATTTTAAATTAGTTTCTTATTCTAAATTCTAATTCTAATGAAACACTGTTTTGACCCTCTGCCATTATTTAGACCTATTTTTCGACCATTTTCAAGCTTAAAACATTTACAAAATCAAACATAATAAAATAAACATTTTTATTTATTTATTTTACAAATAATAAAAAAAACCCATCCATCCATCTCAATCAATCAATGACAATCTTCTCTAAATATAAATATATGTAATATATTTCTAGAGAAAAAATGGAAATCGAAAAAATATAAATATTTATATTTGTTCACCAAATAATTTCCTAAATCATAACACCCTCATCCAAGGGTGGATTAACCATTAAGCAAAATAAGCACCTACTTAGGGAATCAAGGGAAGGGGGCTCTATAGAAATTTTCCATAACCGAATTTACCATGGTACATGGGTCATATAGTGCAATCCTGCAAATGATGTAGCTAAACCAGGATCCACAAAAAGGGGGCCCCAGATTAATTGAAAAAATTACATACAATAATAACAAGAGCAAATATAAATAAAGTGGAAATATACAAAAATAAATATTATTTTCCATGTTATTGTAAGTTTTGTTTAATTTTGATAAATAAAATTTTATTTTATGGTTTATGTTTGTTTATATCTTGAATTACATATATAAGGAAGGCACCAAAATCTTGTAAGTGTTTAGGACCTCTAAGGACCTTAATCCGACCCAGCTTTCACCTCTCTCCACTTTTCTTCTCAAAAAATCCCAAATACGCTTTTCGCACTATACTACATTTATTTTTTGATCCTGACAGAGGTTAAGATATTAATTAATATAGGAACTTTCATAATTGAAAGAAAAAGAGTGATTAGGTCTTATTATAATAGAACAGAGCTTGAGTGAATTCCCAAATGAAGAGGTGATACGTGTGGTTTGTTTATTTATATTCAAAACACAAACCAGTGTCCATTGAGATGAATATTATAATTTTCATTAAAAGTTTCTAATTTATTAGGTTTGGAGGTTGACTTTTTAAAAGAAAACCAAGGTCATAATTTCTTCCTAAATGTTCTGTTAAATTTTGAAATTTAATAGTTTTTAATTAATTAAATGTATTTAATTTTTAAAGCAATTCGCTTTACCATGTTGAATTTGAACCTTATTACTGCTACAAAGAAAATTACTGAAATTGAACAAGAGACTAAACTAGGACTTTTCTCATTTCGACTAATTTGTTTTTGCTTTAAAAAATCGACTAGGTAAATTCTTTAATTATTATAATAAAATAAACAATTTGACTTCTCTCTTAAAACAGCTAATTTTTGAAAATAAAAAAAAAATCAAGGAAGTAATCTTAAAATCAAGAAAGGGTCAATTCACGTGTTCTACAATTCTCCCTAATCCGTGATTACTCTCAATAAAAAAAAATTAATATTCGATTCGAGGGGGGTGAGTGAATAGAAAACAAGCTTTGATAAGATAAGCTTTTTAATACTGATTATTTTAATTCTTCAACTTCTTGACGAGTGTTAATTGTTAAAAACGATTTTCTCAAATGGGATGGGTATCGACCTCGATGTTTTTCTTCAAAGATTCAATACTTGGTATCGAAAGAATGTGGTCTTCGATCCTCGGGAATTTGAGGTTGACACGCGATCACAAGTCAAGGCTGCGTCATCGCGTGAACCCTCTATCGAAGCCAGCCACGCGACTCAATGAATATTCAGAGATAATGAAAAAAAATAAATAATGTTCAGAAATTAAATCACAGGCCACCTAATAGTAAATCAAATTTATAGGTTGATCTTAAAGGACCTGCCAATATGAAAAAAAGAGGAAAGGTTCTCTCTCTCTCCTCTCTTAACAAGGAAAGACATCTCGTTTGTTTCATGATGCATTAATTAAAAGTAAAGACAATAAAATTTTATACAATACTTAATTTCATCTTTATTCTGTTGATACATAAAAAAATTAACACTTTATAAAACTTTTTTGAAATACCGACTAATTATACAACTTTATTATTAATGGCCCTTCCTAAGAAAGTAAGCGGAAACCATCTCAGTAAAATCCCAAGAAAGTTAGTCTCTCCTGTGTCACTAGTCCCCGACTTTCTTAAAAAAAGAGACATAGTTAGAAGAAGATGACTGACATATTACTGAATAGATCTCAGCTATCTATATGTAGATGAACAAAACAGGAAAAAAAATAGTTTATTTTCTAATTTTTTTATTTTTTATTAATATGTCGACGTTTCAAATTCATTTTCTGACCCACATTAGGACAGTTTTATTTAGAAAATATATCCATCTTTCTTTATATCCCTAAGCCAAAATATTGAATTTTTTTTATATATTTTTATAAAGAAGAGAACACTTCTCTTCTAAATAACATTCTACTGATGAAGATTTGTGGTCGTAATCAAAATGTCGTCAATTAAAACAAATTATAACTTAATTTTATTAACATATATTTCCGAAAAAATATGTTACGACTCGGACTCCAACCCGGGAATGAGGGATTCGGATTCATATTCCGGTCGTAGCCTATTTTTTTCGTATATGTAAGTAAATAAATGATGGTTATATGTTTAAACATTATTTTATATTTCATATATATATTTAAACTTTTCCTGTTTTTTTATTAACTACCTGACTGCCATCCAATCACTATTATTAGTAATATAGAGAAATACTATTTCCATTAATTGAACTCTCCATCTTCCTGAATATAGATAGCACAATTTCAAAACACAGGTATAAAATTTTTTTAAAATTTTTTCATGATTTACATTTTATGAATAGATTACAAAGCCTAAGTGAATTTGAAATTAATTTAACCATATCTAGTCAAGTTTTATCAGAATTAAACAGTTTATATAATAGTTTCAAACTTGAGAACACAAGTTTTCAGAAACTCGCCAAGAATATTTAGAATGCCTTTGATTCCACATAATTCTGGAACATGAATTAAAATAAAATTGATAGAGATATCAGAATTCCAATGATAATCAAGAGATGAGTAGAAAAGAGATAAATGGATTTATTTATTATATTGAGTTTCAAAAAAAAGAGTAGAGGGACTTTAAATTGCAGAAAGATGATTGAATATTGATTGATTTTTGAATGAAATAAAGAATAAAATACTTGAGATTAAGAGAATAAATAAATGTCATTTACATCTTTTTGGTTATTAGATTTTGTCTAAATTCTAACTAACACTTGGATATAAATCAAAAAAACCATTTCTTTTTTATTTCATATTTAATAGAATTAAAAAATTGAGAAGGATAAACTTGGGGCAGTGATATTATATTTTATCCGGCTGTATTTTTGACTTTAATCGTCCCCTTATTTTTATAAAACGTCCCCCCTCCCCCCAATTGAACCTGAGCCTATCATCGCCCCCCTGAATCGTTTCAGCGCCCCCAGGGAGGAGATATCGCCCACTTTGGAAACCTATGCCTTAAACGAAGAAATATTTTGTATTGTATTTTTGATTTCAGGCAGGTATTTCATTTTTTTTGTTTTATATTAAAAAATATAATATAAAAAACTATTATTTTCTATTTATATATAATAATTTTATTAACATTTTATTTCTATTATTTAATCACTTAGTCCAGTACTTCTAAATTATTTTCTGTTACGCCACCCCTAGGAAGAAGAAAACATTTCGCGCCACCCCCCCCCCCAACTCTCCGCCGCGACTATAAATAGTATCATTTGTCTATAAAATTGTTATAAGTACACCACATAATACGTGTATCCTTATTAACATTCAAGAAAATAAAGAAAAAGGAGAGAAATATAGATCACACTCTGACAATACCTCCTACTGTAGCGGATGTGCAATTACACTTTTTTTTAGTACGGCAAAAAAGCATGTTCTCCCCCTGGCATCGCACCGCACCTCCCCAGGGGGGCGCGCCCCATTATTTGAGAAGGAATGACTTAGTCCAATATTTGTATTTATAATAAAAATCCCTAATTCCCCATATCATTATTTTAGAATAAAATAATTCCTTTATTAATCAATAATAATCTTCTGTCACTAATAAATTTAAGGCCTGTCAGAAACGCTCCTAAGAAAATTTTACTATGCTAGAATTTCTTGAGTTAACATTTTTCTTGACTTTAGAGCGAAGATCTTTCATTTAAATTTAAGAAATTCTATATAAAACGCAAAGTAAAATTTTATTAAGATTAAATTTTTCTTAGGAATGTTTCTGAAAACTGGCTTGGCTCTGCAAAGGCTACACTTATACAGATCCAGAGATTAACAGTTATGGAGCTTCGAAGATAATTATATAATATGAAAATGAAACTCTGACGGTTGTCTAACTACAGGGGGTTTTCATTCAAAAGTGACTTTCAATTAATTTTTGATATTAGAATTTTTAAAGGAAATGATAAAAAAATTTAATTCTTCTTTCAAAGACCCTCAAAATCGAGGGTGCAGTGCCCCACAGACGTCTGAGGATTGATAAACCGGTATCTCAACCAGTCCAGTTTTTTTTTTTTTTGAGGGAAAAGCCTTAAATTAAAGGCTTAAAAACCTTCAATCCCAATTCCCGGTTGGTTACCCCTGGTGTATCGTGCACACACCATTCCCTTCGCCGGTTTCGGGTTCTCTGATCCATTCCCGGTCACCCCTGCCCCTCCGACCCTATATCCCCATGTTCCCCCATCTTGACCAGTCCAGTATAAGGATGGTTCTATATATTATATAAATAAATATATTAAACCAGCGGGATAGAAACGAGCCACAAAATGAAATAAAAAACAGATAAATTGATAAATTTTTAAAAGTTATTAAATATTAGGTTGACTATATGTACTGTTTTTTAATGTTTTTTTTTTTTTTTTTTTTTTTTTTTATCAAAGCGTTTTTATAAAAATACCTAAGTCTTATTTTTCATAAATGTTATAAATATATTGGGTCGTCAAGAATGAAATTTGCAAAAAAAAAAAAAAAAAAATAAATAAATAAACTTTGCTGATGTTTTAAAAATACAAGGAATTGTTTTATTCATCAAAGTATGCACCCATATTGTTAACACATTTCAGTAGTAGCTTGTTTAGGTCGATGGTGTAATAGACTGATAAACAGGACTCACTGAACTTTTTGAATACCTGTTTTACAGTAGTATCGTAATTATATTGTTTTCCTATGTGAAAGTTGTCCAAATTTCGGAAGAAGTGCTAGTCAATGAGAGCAAGGTATGGTGAGTGTGGTGGATGATGGAGAGATATTTCATCTTCAACTCCTGTAGTTTTGCTGTCATTTATGCACTGTGCGGTTAGCACTTTCATGCAATGTAATAGGAGTCGATCGGTTGACCAATATAGGCTGTTTTTCTGCAAGTTTTCTGCAAGCAATACTGCCGTAATTGAGAAGTCAGGTTTCATGAAATCATAATGGATCACACCCGTGCCAGACCACCAAACACTCAGCAACAGCTTCTTTTTATGATGAATATTCCGCTTTGGGCTGTGTTTTAGTGGCTTGTCCTTGTCCAGCCATATGGACGTTTACGGTTATCGTATTGAAAACATTTCTCATCACACGTCACAATTCGATTCAAAAGTGGTTCATCTTCATTCATGGACGAGAAAGCAACATCAAGCAAGCTTCAAAACGCTGTTGTTTCTGCTTTTCATTCAGTTCATGAATTTCAACTAGATGAGTTGATATTGTTTGCTTGCTAACGTCGAATATCAACGATAAATCAAACGCACTTTGAGATGGATTGGACTTCACGGCGATCTTCAGTTCATTATCCACCCTTGATACTGGCCGACCGAGTGGCTCATTCGTGAGTTCAAAGTTACCAGAACAAAATTTTGCAAATAAATTTTATACTATCTGCTGCATAGTTTAATAACACTAAACAAAATACATCATTAATGTTTCAAGCTGTCTGCGATGCTGTAGTTCCACGTAAGAACTCATATTTCATAATTGTGCGAATTTCCGACTTTTCCATCACTAAAACAAAAAATATCAATAAAAAAAGTTTTTAATATTTTTTTAAAGCACAAAATGATTTAAAAAGAGGAAATATGTAGCTTTTAAACAAAAAAAAAAAAAAAAATAAAAAAAAAAAAATTTTTTAATATTTTTTAAAATAACAAAAAGATTAAAAAAGAAAAAATATTGTGGTTTTAAAAAAAAAAAAAAAAAAAAAAAAAAAAGAACATCAAAATATAATACCAACGTGAAATAAGAAGCTGTCAAAGTTGGCAATATAACTCACTGCAAATTTCATACTTGACGACCCAATATCTTAATATATGTTGAAAGAATATTTTCTATTATGAATGGTCAAAGGAAAAATCTAGATCAAACGATCAAGTCTCTGCTAATAATAAGAAAAAATAGAAATAGAAATTTCTATGATAAAATATTAAAAAGTAAGCCAATTTTTCATTATTAATTGAAATAATTTATTTTTTTTTAAATAGGTTTTTTATCAAAAATTTTAGTTAAGTTTTACATCTAAATATTTAATTATCTCAGCAAATATTTTTCCATTCTGCTCCTTTTTCATTGCCCTAAAGTCCCGTTTTTACTTTACCTGTCTACCTATATATGTAATATATAGTAAGAAAGTATTGCGATCGCAAAAAAATCAAAATCTGTATTTCAGTTGAAATACAGATTTTTAGGTCCCCTCCGTCTAAAAAAATGGGTTTCTCAAAATGAGCTGTCTATGTATGTGTCTCTGAACAAGATTTCTTAAAAACGAAAAATCATATGTGCCGGAAATTTTATATTTAAGCTAATGTCGCATGCGCCTTAAAACTTTCCACTAAAATCGGCCGAAGATTATTAGTTCTTTAGTGATGAACTTTTTTTTATATTTATTCAATTTTCTCATAATTAAATCTAACGATTTTGATTAAAATTCATAAAACAATTAGTTGTTAGATGCCCTTTGAAATTTATTAACCTTATTGCCCTCTTTAATCATTTTCTACCTCAAAATAGTATGGGGCTCCCAATTTACGATTTTAAAAATCCCAGAGAAAAGAGAACTCGTTGCCTAGTAACAAAATTTAAATATTTTTAATTCCTATGTTTATTAATAAATGAGATTTAATTGTCAATTTGATTAATTCAATTTTTTTTTTGATAAAATAATACACACAAACAATAAATCTCTAATGATAAAAGCTAAATTAAAATTGTGAACAGACTATCTAGGAGGCCTGACACAAAAAATCTGGTGTGACAACACCTAACACAATTTGGCTTAACATAGTTAAGGGAAAGTTGTGTGATGTGCTGCTGTCACACCAGATTTTTGAGTAAAGAAATTTTGGTCAGTCTATTAAAAAAAAGAACGAATGATTAAAATAAAAAACGTGATTGTAATTTAAATATAATATTTTAATTAAATTTTCACTCTATTAATTTTTTTTTATTTTAAACGTTATAAAGCAATTAACATGTAACAGTGGATTAAATTGTTTCGCCATTATTTAAATTTTCCTTCTCCACGAAAATTTTTTCATTAATTTAAGGGAAATATGTGATAAAATAATATTTATTGCCTTTTTAATAAGTGCCTTATAAATATTGTTATCAGATAATTCTACTTATATATAAAACAACATTTTCATGAAATCTTACAATATTTAAATCGTTAATATTTTAATTTTTTTAAATCTCTTTATTCATTTATTAATCATGTTGTAAAATATAAAGCTTTCCAATATATTTGAGATTACGTCAAGTATATCACGAAAGCCATAGAAAAATTATTTTTACTTATTTATTATATAAAATCTAATGCCCTTATAGGGTTTGATATTTAACATTTTTTTTAATACCTTATATAATGAAAACTATTCTCAGATACGGAATTAACATTATTTAAATAAAATAGGCAACGAAGTTGCAACACTTTCCCTCACTTGTTAGACATCGCTAACCATTTCTTCTGGAAATATAAGATGGCCGCTCTACAACCCTATCGAGTATGCAAGTCATGTCAATTTGATTTTTAGCCTATGTTTGGATAAATAAATATCTTTTAATTAAATGAATTTAAAAAAAAAGTCAGAGTTTAAATAAAATTTCCAGATTCTCTCAATGATGACGTATGTTTATTATCTTATACCCAATTATTTTTTTTGTTTTTTATTTTCTTTTACCTATATAATAAATAGTGAGAAAGTATTGCGATTGCAAAAAAAATCGATGTCGAGATTTCAATAAAAATGAGGTCCCTGAGTCTAAAAAAATGGATCTCGCAATATGGTCTGTCTGCCTGTCTCCTTGTGTGTCTGCATGTGTGAACAAGATTTCTCAAAAACGGAAAAACCTTTATATTTAAGCTAGATATCCTCGCACCTTCCACATCGAAGCTTTCCAATAAAATCGGTCAACGGTATTTTACTGAAGTAATTTTTTAGTTTGTTCGGCTTTCTCAAATTCGCTCAAACGATTATGATTAAAATTATTTATTAGATGACCTTTAAAATGTATTAACCCTAGTTCGCCCCAAAATTGTCTGGGGCCTACTTTACTGAATTATAAATAAGTTTTTTACAATATTATATATCACTATGTTTACACGAATACATAGTCGTGAATATATACTTATTATCATGTCATATGTAATCTTGGTACATATATTTATTACATAATGCATTATATTTTGTAGCATCGAGAATTAATAAATTTTATGCGAAACGTCTCCTTTTTTCAAGGGACTAGAGAGACTTTTATTTAGCTGCCTGACCATAATTCCTCGTCACCTCATTATTAAATTCAACCATTAATAATCAAACAGAAATTTTTTGACTACCAATTAATTTAAATAAATATGAACGGAATCTAAATGATATCAGATGCCGAAAAAGAGTAAAAAAAAAATTGTGAAAATTTGAATGTGACATTGGCTATCAGCAAATAATAATTTAAACAATCAAATTAAATAAATAATTAGGTTTTAAATTGGATTTTAAAACAGCAGAAGCTCTGAGTATACAGATTCCTGAAAGAAAACTTTAATTTTTTTTTTTTCAAAGCAAAATTTGAGTCAGATTCCAGGAGGACATCCCTCTCCCTTCTTCCAGTCTGCGATTACCTCTTGGTTAATTAAGAAACTCAGCGGAAGATAGAAGAGGATTTTTGAGGAAAAAAGATGAAAACTTGAATAGAAGCCCTTGGTAGGCAGTAAAGAACTCAAATGGAGTTTTATTTCCATTCATTTTAATTGAAAGAAATATAAACTTTCCACTTATTCAATATTGCATTCATTCGCTTTGAAATGAGGCAAAAAAAACTGGAAAAAAGTTGAGGTGTGATACGCTAGTCGACTTCTTATATACAGTAAAGGATTGCCCACTTCACGTACATATATATATATATATATTCAATTAAATAACGATAAAAGGAACTTTTTAAATAAAAACCCTTTAAAAACAAATTTAAAACAATTTAATATAATTTTTTTTACGATATATATATAGCAATATATATATCTAACTTTTTACTTTCTCTTACATATATATGTAATATATACCGAGAAAATAGTGCAATATTTACGATAAATTTTATATTTAAGTTAGGCACTCTCGTCACATGCACCTCGAAATTTTCCAATAAAATCGGCCAAAAAGTACTAGTACTTTACTGATGTACTTTTTTTAGTTTTTTCAAAATTCATAAAACAATTATTTATTACATGATCTTTAAAATTTATCACTTAAACAACCCTCCCCCCCCACAAAAAAAAAAAAAAAAAAAAAAACCAAAACAAAAAATATATACCAAAAAATATTTTATAAATACAAAAGTATAATATTAATATATATCTAATATCAGTGTTCAGGCTGGATTAAAAAAATAGATAGCTAGCTAGATTCAATATACTTTTTTGGTCGTATTTTTCGGTTATTGAATAAAAACAAATTTAAGAATATGTCTAGATGAATATAAATTAATAAAAGCCATTATTGAAGTCTTTAAAAAAATGAAATACTTTTTTATTTTCTAAAAAAGAAAAATATTTTTTCTCCTTTTTTCTTTGAAATCTAAAATCTTATTATTGTTTCCTCTATTAATTGGTGTCTTGTATAGAGATGTTATTTAACTCTTCTTTGAACACAAGAGTCCATTCAAAATGAATTTCAAAGGAGACTTTTGGGCTTGTATCTTTATGTACGATATATATATATATATATGAATCTGACCCTAGCCTTGATATTATCATATCGACTTTCGGCTGGAGGAAGGCACATGTGGAGCGAAATGAAAGCACCTTGTTTAATTTATGCCAACATATTTTAATATATCGATATAAATGTATAAAGCGTAGGAATAAGAGAGATTAATTAGCCCTTTAAAACCCTAATAGAAAATAGTATGAAACTAGTTTGTTTTAATGTAAAGGTGTATAGAAATTTATATTAAACAGATAAAAAAAAAAATAAATAAATTTTGACAATTATTAAAAATAAATGGGTAAAAAATAATCAATAATCCAATATATTATAATAAGCTTATAAATTAATTTATCTAATTATTAATCTTTTGAATCTCCACTGACTAATGCTTGAATTAAATAATTCAATTAGGATATTTAAAATGCATTAGTACTTTTCATGTTCATATATGTAATAAAAATTGCAAGTTGAATTTTTTATATACTTGCATAAATATATAGATTTTATCAACTTTTTGCTACTCTCTAACAAACAAGAAGAGTTAATTCTAAGACCGAAGAAAAAAAATTATAAAAATTAGAAAACGAACTTGTAACACTTTCCCACACTTTTTACTCATGGATAACCATATCCTTGGAAAACATAAGATGGCAACTCTACAAGCTTATCAAGTATGCAAGTCACGTCATGTTGATTTTTTGTTATATTGTCTTTTCATTAATTTAATTTTTTTTTTAAATTTCATTAAAAAAATTGAAAATAAAGGAAAAAAAATTTCACCACAGAAAATTTATTTTACATTTCTCCTTTCAATTTTATTATATCAAAAAATGATTTAAATAAACAATAATAAATAAAAAAAAAGTCAGAAGAAATAAAATTTCTCTCTTTGAAGACATATGCTTATTTATATCTTATACCCAATTTTTTTTTCGTTTTTTTTTTTTTTTTTTTTTTAGAATAAATTCACTCCACTCAACGGATTGTTATAAAAATTGAACCAGTGTTGGAGAGAATCTTATATCACCTAGTTTCAAAAGATTTGACCCAGCGAATGTTGAAAAAATATTCGCGATAAATATTGGAGGGACCTTTTTTGCCGCCCCCTTTGGGTCTATCTGCTTCAAATTCCTACAGCTATAGAGTTATCATCCTTTCAGAGATATAAGCTAAAATTAAAACTACACATACGTGTATATATATATATATATATATACACACATAAGCACACGAAGATTTTTTTTGCATTTTTGATGTTCTTTTGACCTGAAAAATAAATATATTTAAAAAAATTAGGTGATTAAATTTTTTATTTTAAATATAAAATATTTAAATTAATACTTTCCCCTTACTATTATTATTATTATTATTATTATTATTATTATTATTATTATTATTATTTTTGTGATTTCTGGAGAGTAAAGTTTGAATCCGATTTATACTCCCTTGGCTATGACCGTAAGTGGCCACACCAGATTTTCACATATATATATATTCTTTAAACAGTATAAATATTAAAAATACAAATAAAATATATAACGTACAAAACGATTATATATTTTCTGCATAAACATTTAAATTTATTCTTGTGGAAAAACGAACAAGGTGTTCTTCTCATTTCACACTCCTGAAAAAATTAAATATCATAATATATATGATTTGTAGTATTTTTTTAATTAAATATAAAATAATTAAATTTTATTTTAATCAAACATTTTTATACTTTTATATTCTAATTATAAAAAGTATAAATCATCAAATTTTTTTTATATTTTTTGAAAGTTAAATACATTAGGAATTTTCAAGATAAGGACTATTTGCTTCCCTATAATTGATTATATATATTACAAAGATTTTTTTTTTTAATTTGTGGGTCTTTTCGACTTTTATATGAGGCTTTAAACAATTTAATTATATATTATTTACAATACAAATTATCCAGGCATATTTATCTATATCAATTGGTATCCAATTATTATAAATAAATTTTCATTTGATTCCTTAAGAACTGAATCCACATCCCTTTGACTTTGAAGATATCACTATTGACTATATTAATACTTTGCCATTACAAAAACTTATAAATGGGGATTTGATATCAAATAAAAAGAAAGAAGAATACAACCTATATTTTTTCCTTTCATAATTTTATTATAACGTTTTGTTTTTGGTTAAAGTCACCTTCAGAGCTGTAAATGGTCCTTTTATTTATACACAACCATTTGATAATAATAATAAAAATATTTTATATAGTAAATATTTTTCTTCTTTTTCCCTAATCTTTATAAATAATTTATGTTCGAAATTACATAAGAAAAAACTTTGGATGGATCGATTGTCCCATGGAACAAGAATGTGAAAGTTGTCAGATGCCATCGATATTAATGTAGATTTTTTAACTGGCTTCCACTTTCCCTACAACCAGCCGAACCACCCTTATGTTGACAAAAATTTAATCCTATATAGTATATAGAGAGTATTATTTCTTTTTAGAATTTATTATATAATATCTAATGTTTTGGCTTAAAACTTAAAACCATGCTCAGAGCTGCTATTGATAGTTATTTTTAATTAAATTTAATTAAATTAATTAAAAAAGCCAATAGCTGTTATAATAAAATTCTAAAAAGAAACAATACTCTCTATATACTAGATATTACACATATAGAAAATAGAAAGTAAAAATAATGTGTGCATTCTTCCTTTTTTTCCCTTAAATGATTAGGTATCGATCTCCTTGAAAAGGAAAATACCAAATTTAATATATAAAATTTCATTTTATTATACAGGTCATCTCTTAATAACGACTCAAGGCCAAACCAAACAAGTCTTGTCTAAAACGTTGTGATTGTTATTATATTATATATTATTTATTTATTTTAATAAATTAAAATGTCAAGTAATGATTTATATTTTTTAAGAAAAAATAATTATTTGTTTTTTAAAAACTATTGATAAAATTGTTTGGACTGTATTTGACAGTCAAATTTTCTTATTTCTTGCCATCTATATCTTATTCTTAAGCTCATTAACAAATTTATAGGACACATATTATATTTTTGTTGTTTCCTTTTTCGAAAGTATCTAGTTTCAGTTGAATCTCTCAACTAATCATAAAATAAACCATCTGAATTTTTTTTAATATAAACTTTATAATTTAATTAGATAAAATTTATGGTTTAGCTTTGCACTGCTTCAAAAGACTTTTTTTAAAAGGTACTTGGAGTGAATTCAAATATAAAAAAAAAATGCTATGTACAAATGAAACAACCTTTAAAAATTCTTTTTTTATTTTAATTAACATGGTGAATTTTTGCGCCAGTGTTTGAATTAATATTCGTTTATTCAGAAGCTCCAGGTGAAATTTGCCTGAGGTGGGGTAGCGGGGGATATGGTGGTGGGAGAGAGAG
>JAAAKE020083513.1:0-23019 GCA_010014785.2 Anisolabis maritima | reverse complement strand
TGGCGCACCCTATAAAGGCGGTATCACACTTGTTCCTAAACAAGAAGATACGTCATTGATTCTTTCCTATATATTATTTATATTATTTATAAATATTGGAAATAATAACATATCTTTCTATTTAGCACAAGTGTGACACCGCCTTTAAGTCAAACCAAGCTATAAGCATCATTAACAAAATTTTAAAATCGCTCATCTTTCATCAAAATATGTATATAAGGGAAAATGAAAAGCATTTATTTAAAAAAATTTTTATTTAAATAAAATTATAAAACTTAGTCCTATAATCAAAATTGAAGAATCTGGAAAAAAAATTTATCTTATTTTATTTTCGCGATCTTTTGATATTTATCTTAAACTCGGAAATTGAAAAAATGAGGCATTCTCAGGATTCGAACGCACTTTCTTCCCTGGTTTAAGCCCATGGGTGTTTCTTATTTTATTCTTAAGAATTTATTAAGTAAAGATTTTTTTAAAAAGTTTTTTACAGACATTTTTCTAGGACCATTTAGAAGACATTTAAGAAAATTTTTAAGTTAAGAAATTCTAAAGATATAATGTACTTGAATTATTATTAAATTATTATTTTATAAAAATTCTTTATATATTTCAATATTCTATTTAAATATATTAAATTTTAATTAAATTTTCAATTTGAGGTATACAAAAATTTTGCCATCTTTGAAATCAAATACGGAATAACTAAATTTCCGGTTCATGAATTTCAACTTGTGAAGATTCAAGAATATAAATTAAATTCTTTGATGTTATCTATCATTTTCAGATCATTAAAATGTTAAATTTCCAAATTGACTAGATACTTAAATATAACATCGGGAAATAGTTAATTTATCATATTTTTTTATTTTAAAGTAGATCCAAGCAGGTGGACACGATTGTGAAATCGCAAAGAATAAGACAAGTTCACGATTATTCAGTCTAAATAGAGAGAATGAAATTGGCAGTCTTAACGTTGAGATGGAAAGAAGGTGGATATCGGAGGCCGAAGAGAGGAGACCAGAGGAGGTCCTACTCCTCACGGCACAATTCCTACCCCCACCATTGCGTTCAACTTGGAAAAGGAGGAGAATGGCAAGGACAGAGACTGGCTCTTCTCCACACCGACCAGACCAACTCTGGATATATTCGTAGCAAAATAAATAATTAACATCATCTATCTATCTATATATTTAATTCCTCACTGTCTATCTCCTTGTCCCTCTCTGGAAGTAGAATTTCTCAATAAAATTTTGTATTTAGGAAGAGGTCATTCTTAAGGCCGCAGAAAATATAAAATAAAGAAGAAATTTTTCAAAATTCTAAATCTTTGTTAAATTGATTATTTCTTATAAATTAAATTTAAAAAAATCAGAAACACTTACATAAAAAATATTCATTAATTTTGTCAGGGACTAAATCGAGGGAGTAATACTGGAGTTCACGTTTCTTTTCCCATAATAAATACCTATTAATTATTCATTCGTGTATTTTTTAATTCTAGAGGTATGACTGAACGGGTGTCGAAAAACATCATAAACGAAAAAAATATGTCCACAGGCATGACTAAGCACATCACACATCAAGAAAAAGGGCTGTCACACCAGATTTTTTTATAGATATATTTTTTATCGTTTATGATAATTATTCAGCACCTAAGCGATAAATAGTCACACCTCCAAGTTTTTCATAAGTAAATATAATCTCCATTTTTAGTTAGAAAATAATAAGACATGTTATAATAAATATAATAGTAGTCTCAGACAATTTTAGTGGAAAACATTTGGTTAAAACTGATCTAATTTGAGATAAATTTAAAAATTTTATTGAAAATCGTTAGACTGGTTTTTGAAAATGTCCCAAAAATATTAAAAAGTGCAGAGTAAAATAAATCTGACTATTTTGAAGTGGATAACGAAGAATACATTTCAAGATCATCAAATTGGAGATTGATATATGAATTCTAATCAAAATCGTTAGAGCCATTTTTGAGATAATCACAAAAGCCTAAAAAGTAGTTTAGTAAATAAAAAACCAGTTGTCCGATTTCATTAAAAACCTTGCTGTCGCGTCCGTACTAAATACAAAGCTTCACTATCGAGTTGGGGCTTTAAAAGTTTTTCCGTTCTTGAAATATTTTGTTCAAACACACAAACCAACTTCATAAACATGTCTTTTTAATCTCAAGGGACCTTAAAAGTTATATATCTGTTGAAAACTCAATATCGAATTTTTGAGGTGATCACAATACTTTCTCCTATACTATATATTTCATATATTGGTAAGAGGAAGTAAAAATTAAAAGATTTTTAAAAGACTATTAAAAAAATTTTAATAATAAAATAAATCTAAATTTTCAAATTTATAATTAAAACAATTTTTACTTTTTATTATTATTTTTATCCTTATCTATTTTTTCAATAAAAAAAGTTGCCTCTATGCCAAGTCCAAAAAGGTATTAAATTATTTATCTATTTTGATAAAGCCCAGGTAGCTAGGCCAAGTCGAAGTCTAATCTATGTGAGGAGAGGGGGAATGAGCTTGTGACCGAGTCTAAACGTTTTATCCCCCAAAACTTGTTGAGACGCGCAAGAGGCTTCTCCTGGTTTCAGATGAGCTCAGGCTTTCATACAAGAAATACCTCTTTTCAAAATTTAAACATTTTCTCATTTATTCATCTCTTCTCAGAAATATCCAATGGTAATATATATTTGATATTGTATTTATATTTGTATAAAAGAATTGAATATAAAGGAAAACGGGGAGGATAATCAAGAAGGGTAGTAGGTATCCGTCAATTGTTATTAGCAAATTTATTTGATCTCAAATTCCAAATATTTCGGGCATTAATTTTATATCGACACAGCTTATCTATTAAAAAATTATAAATTTACACATTCATTGATGACATTTTGTATTTTGAGATCATATGAATAATGTGTTCATATTTAGGTCAAATTTAAAAGAATATTACATATTAAATATCTAACATATTTATTATTTAGAAAATAATCGTTGGTTTTAATTTATATCAGGGTAATTATGCAACGTTTCGATAGAGGTTCTTTAAAAATATTTACATTATAGAAATAATAGTTCTAATATTTTTAATATATAGGTTTATATCTTGAAATTAATTAAATTTATAAAGCCCACTTTGCTCTTTACAATGCATTCCTTCGCGCCTGGTGTTTCAACTACACTGGATTTACTCTGGAACCACCTACCGTTGAGATAGGTGGTTCCGGAGTTAACCCAAGGCTTGATGAGCCCTAATCTAAAGTCTAAAGCATCCCTTGGACATCAATCCGTACAATATCTCTGAGTTAACGTACAAATACTTATTCCTCAATATTAAAGTCCCATTAAAGTTACTCTTCTAAATAATCAGACAGTGACACAAATAACTGATGAGATGAGATACAAGGAAGCATTCAATTACACATGTGTAGATTAATTGAAATTTTATATATTTGTGATGCTAATAGGGATTATTTGAAAATAGGTGGTTGCTTTCAAAAAAGCCCTATGAAATTGTAAAGCTCTAGCCCAGGGCTCTTCTATGTGGGGTCCCGACCCCCAGGAGGATCGCAAAATGTTTTGAGCACACTACTTGAGTAATGATTATATAAAGAACATTTAAAACCAATAAAAAATTTTTTTTCCTTTATTCCATATTTATTTAGTTAAGGAATTCGCAAAAAAAATTTGACTGTTGAATGGGATCGCGAAGAAAAAAGTTTGAAGAGCTCTGGTCTAATCAATATATCATTTAAAATAATAATATATACGAGATGATTGTATTGATTGGGCATTTGGTGCAACCGGGGTCTTTTGGGGTATTTCGGGGATTTTCAAAAATTAATTCCTTCTTCTGAAAAAGGTAATTCGAAACGAAATTAAAATACAGCCATCTCTATATGATTGTCTTGTTAAACACAAACCTCAAGGGTATAGATAGACGGACCGACGAAAAGATAAATGGACTAATAAAATTATATAATTTTTTCTAAAAATAAGATTCACATTTTTTTTTTTTTTTTTTTTGTAGATTTTACTTCACATAATTTCTACCCCATTTCCATGCAAACACATCGTCGATAAATTATCTTCTCTTCTCTCTCTTTCAACTGCGGGCAGATTATTTATGTAAGCCACTTTTTATTTCTCTTCAATATAAAGACGTTCATCTATTTGGTAAAATTATATTTAATTATTATTATTTTAATTAAGCTAATTTTATTAATATATATTAATTTTCGGAGGTTTATTATGACTGAAGTTTGTATTTTTTCTTTAATTTAATTTTAATCAGCTAACATATTAATTATATTTATGAATTCTATGAAGTTTCTTTGAAATGTATTAACTCTTATCCCTCAAAAAATTGTTTGGGGCCCACTTTACTCTTGTATGTTTTTAGATGTTTTGTTATTTTCTCTTAAAATACTCTATCGATATTGATTAAATTGTCTGCACATTGTTTTATTAAGATATCAACGGCTACCTATGAGCCCGGCGCAAAAAATCTGGTGTGACAACACATCACTCAGCTTTCCTTACCTTAGGTAAGAGAAAGTTGTGTGATGTGCGTTTAGTCACACCATATATATTTTTTTATTTTTTTTGAGGGGCAGTACAAGTGACGTCATTTTGGGTCATACAGAGGTGTAATTCCCTTCCCCTCAAAATGACGCTCCACAAAGTGATTATTTCCAAAAATTCCACCCTTAATATAAGCTTATGCCCCGTTTGAGAATTTCTATGATAATTAGGTCCTATGAAATTAACCACCCTGTTGGCAAGTTTTGTTTTAAAATCTTTCTTTGTCAAATACAAGGCAAATGAAAGAGGTTTCACAAATAGTTACATATACATACCCATGAAATTTAATACATAGCTACCTGCATAAGCTAGAGTAAAATGTTTAATAATTTTTAATTAAAATTTTGTGGGGTATATTGTACATCTGCACCTCCCCATTTCCCCCCTCCCTGATTTTCTTAATGTCATCTCCACGAAATAAAGAAATAGAAATGGGTTCAAGCCTTTTATCGGTGAAATCGGATGATTGCTTTTTTTATTATTCTTCTCCATTCTCTCCTCTCTCTCCTCTCCTCTCTCTCACTCTCTCTCTTTCTCTCTCAGTAATTCTTCCGCTATTACGGCGTAAAACAATCCAAGTTGCACATTCAGATTCCCAATGAAACGTATCAGAGAGTAATATCCCGTTACCATCCGTTATTACCGAATTTTCAAACAAATTTCTTGATTACATAGAGCAAAGGGAATGTCATATATAGAGAAAAATCAATATTTAACAACTATATTACCTAATTTTAAATTTCACAATTCTTCTTGTTATGCTATTCTTTAGGATAGCTTTTCTCAACCTGTGGAGGAAATGGAAAGAACACTGAAACTCAAAATGATAAGGGCTAGGATGACAACAGAGATGGGCAAAATCCTTTAAAAAAGGATCTAGATCCGATCTGCAGAACTGGGGAAGGAAAATGATCGCAATCTTCAATCCGATCCGATTTTTAAAAAACTGGATCTAAATCTATATCCGCGATCCTGGATCCTTGAATATTGGAATTTAAATCCGATCCTTTGTGGGTAAATCAATTACTTCAACGACAGACTTTTTTCATTACATACCTTTAATCTATTGTCTTTTTTTAATTAATTATACTTATTTTGGATATTTTAAGTCTTTTTCGGCATCTGTGCCCATTTAGACTTTGTCCTTATTTATTTATACTAATTATTTTGGATGAAAATTATATAGAATATAGGCTATATTCTTTAACAATTAATAATAATTATTTATTGATTTATGGAAGTATGGAGAAAAAAATCAGAAGTTTAATTGCTTCACCTGACGTCACAATTTGAAAGCATTTCTTCAAAATATTCTAAAACTTATATAGGCCCAGGCCTACATACTAGGGTTGCCTTATATATTTCGGGATTTGAAATAAAAAACAAATCTTTTTGATGGCCAAATGTTCATGCAATATTGAATGTATGCTGGTCCCATTAATGCCCATGGATACCTCAATCTCACGATAAGTCACATGACGATCTTACATTATCAGTTCACACAGCATCAATGTTTTCCGGAACAACAACTGATTTTGGACCACCTTCACGAAATTTATCCTTAACCGAACTACGACCACGATTGAAGTCGGTAAACCATCGATAAACAGTAATCCTTGATGGTGCTTCATCACCAAAAGTCGATTTAAGTTCATCGATGCTCTGTTGTTGAGTTAATCTCAAAGTTGTAAAAAATAATCGCTTGAAAATGTTCACTATTTAATTCCATTTTTAGCCGAGATGATTTCAAGTTATTGTAAACTACACAAATAGCGCTCATATGTCAATACGTTCTGAGTACATATACCATCAAAAGCGTCAAATTTTACGATAGAAGCATCAGCAGCACTAGTTTAGCGCAATCCCGAAATATCAAAGGCAACCCTCGTATAAGTTCATACCTCTTCATGTATATTATATATAATATAATAAATGCTTAATATTTAAGTAATAGTTAATTTTAGAATGAAATAGACGTGTGATGCTGAGAAGATAATTCAATTGAAGTGGTACTGTTATATTTTCGGCAGGAGTAGTAAAAAATACAATAAATTTCCAATTGAGTTTAATAGCCTAATATTTCGTAGGGATTTTGGTTCTTCTTCTTCATAGGCTCATAGACTCATTAATGAACAATCACTCTCCAAGTATTGATATATCAATCAGTGAGATGCAAAAAGGCCTTGACTGTAAATATATAACGTTAATGAGTGCAGTAAGTAAACCTCTGAAGAAGGAGAGCCAAAGTGCCTTCGAAAAATCAGGCTTGTAAACTCATTTGGAAATTTACTGCGTTGTTTTTTCCGCCTTCTGCTGAAAATGCTTCAATTGAATAGAATGTTCTTATTTGGTAATGAAATAAAAGTGAAGCAGGCTACAATGCATTTTATACCACTCTTTTGAATATAACGTTTCGGCACAGATTATGCCTTCTTTAAGTCTCTTAGACGTTACAAATCACAAAAATAGTCTCCGATGCCAACACACATTTATATTTACAATATTACTATTACAATACTACAATAGTACTTAAATACGCGACATCAAATTTCATTGTTCACTCTCACCCCCAATTCTAAGTATAAACAAAATTAGAGAGGACCCCTCCCCTCCATTCCTTGTTTTATAATTTTTATCAATCTCTTCTCCTTCCCTTTCCTTCTCTTTCTCTCTCTCTCTGTAAGTCATTTCTCCACCTGACTAAATAACCAATCAGAAGGGATGGAATCTTTGGCGCTAAAATTCGCGGCTTGGAAAGGAAGACGAGATGCCTGCTCTGATCAGTTTAGGTGTAACCCTTGATCGTAGTGAACTCACGTCGCTTCTCGATAAATAATCCAACACCTTCTCATTTAGTAGGTAGCCATCATGGTAGCTGGCCGCCCCTCTCTCACTCCGCTTGTTTATGAACTTTTTTTCTTAAGTATTTTTTAATTCAATATTATTAATTATTAATTTATTATACTCTTTCAAATTAATATTTATAATTCACATTATGAATTTAAGAATTCCTCAATATCAGTGGTTTTGAACCTTAAATGAAAAATGAAATCTATTTATTTTTTGTTTTTTGGCTCTCCAGCACATTTGGGACTTTTTCTCTTCGTTAATTTTTTATCTTACACATTTTTTAGAGGCCTATGCTACGACCACTGGTATATACTATATTGTGTCGTTAGGTCATTTTGATCTTCTCTCTCGAGAGGTAATATAATACAAAAATATTGTGCATAAAACTAAAGAATATTTTTCAAAAGAAATGAGTATTTTATTTGAATTAGAAAGGCATTTTTCAAAGGATATAAATCATATATAAGCTTAAATACAAGGTTACATACGTGTCCATACCTGTTTATTATGTGTTATATATAAATGGATAATATTTAAATAATAATTGAAAGCTAGAATGTTATTATTTGGGAATGAAATTAAAGTTCAGCGGCCTGCAGTGTAGTGATTTTATTCCACGCTTGAGAGTATAACGTTTCGGTAGGGATTGTGCCTTCTATAAGCTTCTCACACGTTACAAATCACAAAAATTATCTGCGAAACCACATTACAACAAGCACATATTCATGCTTAAAGGATATTAATTTTCTCGGAGAAGAGAATATTAAAATAAAAGAGTATTTAAAATGTTTCGACATCTAATTTTTTACTTACTTCCTCTATTAACACAAAGACATTATTCCAAAAGCTACTTAAATGAACTTAGGGAACCTGAGTTCAATAAAAAAGAATTTATAAATAAGCCCCTGTCCCTTAGACCAGATGTAAAGCTCTTTCTTCTTGATCAAGGATCAGTAGCTTCCTGGCATGTGTAATATTTAATATATAAATTAATTGGCTATCGATTAACCAAAAATAAACAGATAAAGAATATCGTTAAAATTATAGAATTTATCGTTTATGTCTAATGGCCTCCGATGCCGGGAATAAAAAAAATATTAGAGATTAAAATGAATAAGGGTGAAAGTTTAGTTTTAATTGGGTTTTGAAAAAACGTGCTGCAGCCTTTGTTTTTTTTTTTGAACTGATTTATTCACCTATTACGATAAATATTGTCTTTATTAGATCTCTCAGATGTTAATCACAAATGCAAGGTTCTTAGTGAACATATACATTCGCATGCTGGGAGAGAATTAACACTATTATTTGTATTAGGGGATTAATACTCACTTATATTATTAAAAGAAAAAAGACTGCAGCACGTTATAAAAATTTGACGATTCGTTTCTTAAGGGACAGTAAAAAAGCCACCAATTTTCTCAGCATAGTCTGAGCCAAATCTTTTGAAACTCGGGGATAATAATTAAAAAGATTTTCCCCCCCCCCCCCCCCCCCACCCCCCACGTTCCTGTGACTCTCTACATTATAATGTTATACTTACTATCTGAAATGAAAAATTGTCAAAAGCCAAAACATTTAAAAAATCGAAAATTACTAATAGTTAGATATATATTCTTGTAAAATTATTGAAAGAGGGCTAACGATTTATGATTACCAATAGAAGGGCTATTAAGGCATCGAATTAGCAACAACGCATGCGCAGTGACATGTCCTGTTTTGCCACAATACATTAATAAATAAAATTATTTTTTAAGGATTTTAAATCCAGGATCTAAATCATCGGGAAAAGAATTAGCAACGCGATCCTAGATAATTTGGAAGAATTTGGATTTCCAAGATGCTAAATCCTGAATCGGATCGGAACTAGATATTTAGATCCAAAATCATCGCGATCATGCCCATCCCTGGGTTACAAGGACCACTAATGTACTAATGTAGGGCAGCAGGAGCAATATTTAAAATAAAAATGAAGATAAAATTTCGAGATAGCTTTAAAAGATGTAGGACAACCCCAAAGGTCAAAAAAATTTTATATAAAAAATGATATAAAAAGAGCTGTCTAATTTATATATGATAGGACAGGAAATGCAGCCAAGAGAAAACTAAATAAAACAATTATATAATTTTCTTTTTATTTGTCAACGTTTCGAGCACAAATCGTTCCCTTCCTTGGATATAAAAGGTCGTAAAAATTTACGCTGGTAATTGATAAACGCAGATGATACCCTCTCTATAACATATGCAATATAATTTTATACAATGTAAAAAATACTTGCCTTTAATTGTCCTGAGAAAAAGCATGATTTGTGCACGAAACGTCGGCAATTGGAAAAAAAATTATTAATTGTTTTATTTTATTTTCTCCTGGTTGCATTTCCTGTCCTATCATATATAAATTAGAGGAATATAAAATAAAAGAAGGTAAAAAAGTTTAACAGTTTTTTGAACGAAAGTTTGTAACATATTGAGGCTCGCTCCCTTAAGTGTTTCTCCATCTGATCCAACCCATCGGGGTTAATAATTTAAAATCTAGAGATCATAAGTTCCCAAATTAAATTCAAAATTGATTCAAGTGATATAAAAATTTCTGATAATACTTATAAATATATAAGTAAAATTTAGAAGTCATTGGACTTTTTTTTTGATAATTTATTTTTCATGAGACAAAAAAATTCAGTCAGTATTTTTTCTTTCTTCTTTTAATTTTGAACAGCTGGCGTTTCGGCTTTGATTAAAACCTTCCTCACAGCTAAAACAACAATGAAATTTCTACAGGCCAATGCTTTACATTTTATATTTTATGAGCAATGAATATCTGTTAATTGTTGTTTATTTATATATAAGTATTATATACATCTGAAAACAATTAAGATGATAAACATAATATTTTTTTTATATAAAATAAAAAAATTATATTTATTTATGACTTATAATCCTCATAGGTGACTGTAAATTTGTTCAGCATGTAAGTTGCATGTATGCAGAAGCTGCTTCTGTCCCTCGGTTGCATATACTATTATATATAAAAACAATAATTAATAGGTATTTATTGCTCTTAAAATATTATATTAAATGTAAAGCATGGAGCAGTTGAAAAAATTTCTTTGTATTTGTATTTTTAACTCTGAGGATGAATTTAAAGATGAAACATCAGATTTTCAAAAAGTAAAACCAAAATTAAGATCTGAAAACAAAAAATGTTGGCCGCCTTTTGCCTTCTGAAAATCAATGTCCGGTAAGGTTAGGGATTAGGATGAGGTGGTTGCCGCCCGTCATTGGGGAGATTCACTTAGACCAGTAATGGTCCATTGTGATACCACTTGGGCTTCTGGGGGTGAGATTATTTCCAACTCTCCTACCCCAGGAGGAGACTTCTGGCAGAGTTGGAAATAATTGCGGCAAGACGGACTCGAACCCGAACTATTTTCATACTCTAGATTCGTAATCCACAGCTTATCCGTCTTAGCCACTGCCTCCTCTAATGTCCGGTAAACCTCCATAATATAAATAATTTATATGTACATTTATGTAATTCATTATGTACAACACAAGAAGAATAAAATAAATTTTGATTAATTCGAACTTCAAGAAAATTTGGATTAAATTTAATGTTCATTAATTAGTCATTGTATCAAAATATAGTGGAATATGTTAATCATGAACAAAAACAGCGTATCTATACAAGCGCATATCAATTGATAACATGGGCAAGTATTGTGAGAATAAATTTGATAGACAATTTCTCACAATGCTTGGTTGTGTTATCGAATGATAAAATATAACTAGACTACCAACGCGATTTGATTAGAGTTGAATATATATATTATTAAAAAGTTATTAAATTTGGTTAAAAAGCTTTTAAAATAATTGATAATTATTAAATAAATAAAATTTTTATTTTAAAAAAATTCACATGATTTAAATTTTTGATACACTTGTTCTTAAACTTGTTTTACTTATACTCCCGTTAAAAAAATTCTGATCAATCATTTAAATTTTGAAATTTATTCCATATGTGTCAAATATATAGAGCTCCAATATGCTAAATATCCAAAAAAATTATATTCTAACTTATCTATGTGTATAAGTGTATGTGTGTGTTTGTGTAAAATTTTTTTCTAATTTTCTTCCTTTCTCTCTTTCCTGTTTTGCAAGTTGGAACATGCCGACCCTTGCCTTTGGATCAAAGGGTCTCTTTAGTTTTGGCAGAAGAGCCGCGCTAATCGCATCAATTCCACATCGCTCCCATCCAGATTTTCTACAATGTCTACACTTTGGTAAGTATATTTATAATTTATAGTTACATTTATTTATGAAGGGCTAAAATATAGAATAGTATAAAAAATAATACGAGAAATGCATTATTTGCATAATAAAATGCCTCTGTGAAAGTGAACTTAAAAAGAGAGCAAAATATCTCTATTTCTTATAGAATTACTATTTAAAGATTTCATACAAACTTAATATATGCCATATTACCACTTTAAGTATATAAAAAGAGTAAAGAACTAGTAATTTCATCTATCTTCTTTGGTGACTAATCATCCTTTTTCATGACATCAAAAGGTTTCATGTACATTTCAGATACATCTCGAAATGTCGATTATATTTAGTATTCATTCTTTAGTTGCTTTAATCTTCACTTTAAAACCCTTCCTCAACCTTTCCTGTGCTATATATAAAATCCAGCCAATGACAAAAAGCTAAATTCGATTATGAAACCAATAATGAAGCTCTTAATTTTGTATATCTTTGAGATTGGATTCGGAATTTATATTTCTGCATTTAAGGCCTGGTAGACATTGAATAATCGATTTATATATTTAGACCATAACTCATTCATAGTTTATTTAAATCAATTATTAACGAAACTATTTAAATTTTTATCATTTTGAGTGGGAACCGAACGTATGAGGTTGATGCTTATCACTATTCTAAGAATTAGGAAGCTTTTATTTCACTTTTTATATAGAAACTATTCCAAATAAATTTGATTCTTTTATTAATGAATCAGCAAATGGAACTTTCTTTTTTGTTTTTAAAGAAAACTAAAGAACTTTATATTTTATTAAATGCAATGTTAGAATTTTTATTCTTCCTATTCTTTCCAAATTCCCCTCTTATCTCCTTGCAAGTGTCTCTTATCTCAATTTGATTGCAATTGAAGTTCCCATTTATTCTAACTTTGCTCTTTAATTACTTCCACCGCAGAATATAATATTTATTCTTTATCATTTATTTTCTTATTTTATTAATAGATATAGAATTTCTTATTAATATAAATTAAATATCTAAAAATGAAGAATTTTTTTTCCATTTTCCCTGTAGAGCGTAGAATAATAATAAAAAATAACTTTTCGACATGTCCGTTATATTCTTTTAAAAATTGGTTTGGTTCTTTTCAAAAATATGTTGATAATGTATTAATTATGTTATATAATATAAATTATATATATAATTACAATTGATAAATGAGATTGAGAGAGGAAGCAAGGGCGGCCCGTCAGCCTGACTCTTAGTAAGGGGAGGGGGAAGAATGGCATAGAAAAAAAGAGGAGAAATCCTACTCTTAACTATCTATTGAATATTTTGAATGAAAAAAATTAAATATTTTTTAATTTTACTATTTAATTTTAATTTTATTATTAAATTAAATTAATTTTAATATTAAATATCTGAAGAAATTTTTTTTCGTTTCATTCATATAAGTGAAAAATAAATCGGAGTGCACAGCTTCCATTGTCCATTTGCTAATTTCATTTTTTTTCGTCGAGGCTCTCTCTATTTTCCCGTCTCGAATTTTTAACTTTTTTTTTTTTAAGGATTTTCACAGATTCTTCTTCAGAATTTTGATAAATTTTAAAATAAAATTTCAGTTTTATTTATTTAATTTTAAAGAAAGTGCTATGCTATTTAAAATTTCAATTCACTTCTGGACTAATCGTATCCGATATTTTAGTTCACTTTTGATGTTAAAAAATTCGATATTGGAATTTGTCATGGTCAGCATATTTTCATTTGTAAATCGATTCAGTGCATAGGAAAGTAAAAATGAAATAAATAATGACTAGAATGGGGGCCAGAATTCTCGCTTTATACACGGAAAATTATTTTAAAAAACTCTTCACTTAATGATTAAGCTTTGGGGGGTCAAACAACCTCTCTAAATAAAGATCTCGAGGACCATGGACATAGTCGGAATTTAAATAAAATTTTAATTCAAATATGCTACGAAATTAGAGCATGGTTCTCACCACAATGAGCCCTTAATAATCTCTACAAGTACCTGTACCTTTCTGAAAGAACTTCATAAAAGGATAATGATGCGCTTGTAGAAAATAAACTACAAACCGATCCCTCCTCAAATAGGATATCATCCATAGCATAGGCTGGTTGAAAGAGGCCTGGTGGAAATAAAATATGATTTATTAGATAGATAGAAATAAATACACAAATATAAATAGGGAGGAAATAAAGTTGAGAAATAAAGAAACTTCACTGTGTAAAGATAAAAGAAGCCGACTGGATTCGTGTAAGAAAATAGTTCGGGAAAATAAGCCTGACCCCGGTAGCTGGTCCTATACAGTTCACTTAAATGATATGAAAAAATATTCCTCATACTATTTATAAAATTCACATAGGAAACGAGAAGGCACGATTGACGTTATAAGAGCCACTTGTGAATTATATATAAATTCTAGATAATGTTTTGTATAATAGCTGTTAGGTCGAGCAGATAAGAATCTTTTCTCGAATAGAGCACATATGGACCTAACGGGATCTTGTTTAGATTCAGATTCTCCCTGAGATGATACGACCCAGGCGACATCACTTTCAACTTACAGCTAATCAAATTACTCTCAGGTTTTTAATTTGGGATGAAGCGATACTAATGGGCATTTTACCATAGGCGTAGCCTAGAGAATTTTCATTTTGAATAATAAAATTAGGTGCCAAGAATGGTATGGAACTTTCCTTACTTTGTACTATCAACCGAGTTAAAATGATATACCATGTAAACATGAAAAATTAAAATATCTCCTTTTAACTTGATTTAAATAATCGTATAAAATCATAATTTTGAACAAATTTTGTTTAAAAAAATGTTTTAACTTTTATTCTATGAATCTTAGGAGTTCTAAACATTTGACTTTTCTCTAGAAAAGAAAACAAGCAATTTAAAAATGAAACGGTTGATAGTTGGTTTTTTTTGGTTTATTTATTTATTTGTTCATTGCTCATCGACCCAAAACAAAATAATAATACATTAATATCCCGCTTAAGGAGGATACATTCCAAGAATTCAAGCTTTATACGTTAAATGAGGTCACTAAGGGACGACCAAGAATAAAATAAATTTCTATTTATTAATATTATGAACTACTTAATATTGATTAATATTGTTTATTACAAATGGCATTGCATAAATATTAGACACAAATCAAGGAATACAAAATGCTTTTTGAAAAATCTAAGATTTTCTATTCAATTTTAATTTAAATTGCTTATGATTTTGGCTTTAGTTAATCTTCGTCACGCCGCAAAAGAAGAAAACCGCGTTATAGAGAATTCAATAAAGAATTTCCGCTTTTTTTTTTAAGATTAAAAAAAAACAGCGTTAAACGAAGCATCTCTATATTTTAATTTATTTATATTAGCAAATTTAAAAGCGTTTAAAATTGTTCTATCTAGTATAAATGGATATTCGGTCGAGAATAAACCTACAAATCTCATTAAAAATGACACAGTACTTAAAATAACATACAAAATTTATTTTTTGATTTCTCTCAGGTGTTATAATTCCTGCAATGCGTCATAAAACGTTCATCTATTTGTATACTTTTTTTTGTTATTCAACAAGATCTATTTTTGTTGTTATAATTTAAATAAATCTTTCGTTCATCTTCAATAAAGTTTTAATTCGTCGTATCGATTGTGGACTAATAATTAAATGGTAATAGGAGGTTGGTTTTCGCGGCACACTCTTACCCGATTGGCCTGACCTTGCGACCTGGTTCTTAAGACCCGGGTCAGGATAATGATCGCTAGCGGTAAGAGCAATCGAGAGATGCGAATGAGATCCTAACGCACCGAACAACGGGAAATGCAATGATATTGAAGGCAGCTGGCCTGTTTCTCATTTCCCATTTCATTGGCACAGTGACACCTGAGAGTTTTGTCTTCGTGGTGGGGGCGAAAAAAACAACCATTTTTATATCACGAGAGGGGGAGAGAGAGAGACAGAGAGGCTTTGATTATATTAATAATATCCACATGGCTTTATCTATTGATATCTTAGAACAATCGTTTACAATACGATTAAAATAATTAATTATAGCTGGAATATTTTAGAATAGTAAATTTTTGAATGTTTTCTATATACAGATAATTTTTTGATATACAATTATTTTGAAAAATCGAGACAATTGACACACCACAAGTTTCTTTTTAAAAATAATAATACTCAAGAATGAATAGAAATTTTAAAAATCACTGTGCGTCAGATTTATAATTAAGATAAAATTGAAGACTAAATTAACATTAAAAACTCATAATAATAAGGAAAATACATTCCAGTAAAATCCCAAGTAAGTAATCTTTCACGTAGCGCGTGGCAAGGGTTGGTAAAATTTAGTTCCAAATTTTAGTCTTTTTTTTTTTTTGATATTTAAATAAGAAGTTGATCGGACTAACCCGAGCGGTCTGCTTTGCCGAACATTTCCTAAAAAATAATAGTGAGATTTAGGATAGATCCTTAATTATATTCTTTGCTTTTGTTAATTTTAATGATTTGAATGTTTCTTACAAATACTCCATCTTTAACATAAAATAATTTTTTAACAAAATTGCAACAAATTTAGATTTAAGTGTTATATATCATTTTCCTCGAGAGAAGGTCATTTTCAGAACATATAAAAAATAGGCAACGAAGTTGCAACACTTTGCCATTCTTTTTAGCAATCGCTAATCATATTCCTTGAAAATATGAGATGGCTGGTCTACAACCCCATCTAGTTGATTTTTATTATTATTTTTTTAGCTAAGCTTGTTTGTATAAATAAATCTTTTTTCATTAATTGAATTTAAAATATTCTATTGTCTACCAATTAATATAAATAAATAAGGACATAATCTCAATGACCTCAGAAAAAAAATTATAAAAACATTTAATTAAAAAAAAGAAAAAAACGTCTAAGGAATTAAATAAAATTCCAGAGTTTTTTTTCTCTCTATGGACGTATGTTTATTATTGGACTTGGGAGGCTACAGAGAAAGTCCCTCAATTATGTCTTTTACCGAAAGTTCCGCCTTCCTGTTTCACATTATCATATACGGAATATTATTTTATTTTTTTTTTTTTTTAAATAAATCCGCTGCTACTCTCTTATAAAATCCAGGGCTGAAAACAAGAAGACAAACGTCTTAATTATTATCACCGAGTTTCAAAAGACCCGTGGATGCTGAGAAAATCGTGGTACCCGATAAATTTTGTGGGACTTTTCCTTCCACCTTCTGCGGATCGATCCGCTTCAAATTTTAATAGCTCCTTTACCACTCCTAGGGCCATAAATTTGTTAAGTTTCATCCTTTTCCGAGTGGTTCCAGAAATATAAGCCAAAATAAAAGTTACACACACACACACACATATATATATATATATTAATATTTTTTGACCTTAAAGATATTTTTTTTTTTGAACGTAAAGATATTTTTAAAAATTGAGGAGCCAAATTTTTTATGATCATAATACTTTTCCCTTACTATTATATATAATAGTATATAGACAAGTAAAAATTATATGTTAGGTAAGGAAAAAAATATTGTATCCCCTTAGCGCCCTTAATACTCCAATGTTTATCAAAACTCAATGGGATCTCGATAATTAGGTCTATTTTATATATACAAAATTTTAACACAATCGAATTATCGTGGACGAAAGAAATCCCCCCTCCACCCCCTCCACCCCACACGCAAATTTCAAAAACTACTTAAATCAATCTCAAAACACATTTTGGTAGCATTAGTTAAATTTCGATATTTTTTGCAATTACATTAACTTTACCTACCTAACCTTCACTTGGCCGGCAAAGTTAAAATTTGTTTTCTAATTCTTTAACGAGAAGGCACTCTATATAGAGAATTTATATATATTTCTATTTTTATACCAATTTCAGAGAAGAGCATACAAACCGACAAGAGCTATTATGTCTATTTAGATAAATGTGTTTATAATAGTAATAAATCTATAATAATATTCTATGCACTGCTTAGGCAAATGAATTATACTCTTTATACGAGTATACGTATTGACTGATGAGAGTGTTGTATCATTAAATGCCAAAACGTTTCAACAAAAGAGAGTTTTATTACAATAGAAGCTTTTATCCTTTTCTAACTCCATTTTTACGTTATATTCCTATACAAGATTTCCATCCACTAAACAATTCATATAATTTTACTAATCAAACATATATATATATATATATATCAAAGTCTATAAATATCAATAAAAAAAAAAAATGGTAAAACGTTTAATAAAAATATAAATGAAGAAAGAATGTCACAAGGCATTCATATAATGAATGAATGAGGCAAAAGTCAACATTTTATTTGAAGTTTAAACAGAAAAAATTCAAATATCTCATAAAGTTTTAACTTTATCAAAATAATACTTATATATAAAATTGTTGTAGGAAATGCTCGAGATGAATGAAAGCAGCCTCTTTCGCTTTCTCTCACTATTAATTTACCAAAAAAAAAAATTGTATATAGATCTGCATTGAGGATGGTCTGTAGAGTGAAATACTTGCAAATGAAATGATGAGAGAAAACGAAAGAGGCTGGCAGATGATTTCCAACTTAGAGGTCCAGCTTACACTAAACTACTGAACTAAAATTGTTGTATTTATCATTTTGAACAACTTTTGTTGATTTTGTTGTTTACTCTTTAGGATAATTTTTTTTTATTACACGACCCCAAAAAGTAAAAGTTATAAAAAATTTTTAAACAAAGTTTATTAACACAATGTTTATAAATTTGATACTTTAAGAGATATTTTTTTTTTTTTGTTTGTTGTTTGAAGTACTCCTTCGGCTTGGTCCATTTTTGTCAAAGGTTGGTCTTTCATTCTTGATTAAAAGCTTATATATAAAATTTCATTTCAATTCGTCATACTTTTTGGCCGCAATCGTGTCTACCCACCTACACACGCTGATGGGATGGCCAAAATCAATTTTTTGGATTTATTTATTCATGGAGACCTTTGAAATCTCGAGTTCAAAAATATTATTTTCAATCTTCAATCAATTAATTGATTTTATTTAAAGTACATATAATCGTAATAAATTTGAATAAATTTAGAGCAAAATCAATCATAAACTCTTCAGGTATTGGGATTCTTGTATATATGAAACTTGAAATTTCAAAGTTCACGGAGTCTTTTTTAAAAAGACCTCTGGAAATTAAATAATTCAAGTTTTTTAAAATGTATTAAGTATAAAAATCGTCTTTTAATATTATTTCTGTACTCTTTAAAAAAATTTTAGTAGAAGAAAACGAAATAAAGGAGAGTGTATCATTTATATTTATTTTATTTAAATAATACACCAAATGATGTTTCGGTTTTTTGATAACATCATCTTCCGAGACCAATAATATATAGGAACACATAACTTCACCAAAAGACACCAATAAAAACGGGAGGAATTTCTCACCTCTGAAGATTGTCCCAATAAAAGACCGAAACATCATAGATTTCTTGAAAAAATATAATTTTTTATTTTGCCTTCTTTTAAAAAGTATTTATTTAACCAAAATTTTTAAAATTACTTTGAGTGAATGAAAATTTCAACCACTTAATAGAAAAGAAATTTTTACAAAAAAATTTGAAATTTTCTAATTCTCTAAATAGACATTTTGGTTTCTAAAAACAAGAAAGATTTTTTTACTTGTGAAATACTTTAAAATTAAATTCAGAAGGAAGAAAGCAGAACAAAAATTAAAATATGAAACTAGAAATTCTTTTAATATCTTAAAAAAAATTTCAGGGCACGCATGCGCAGTTATTAATCTCTATAAATTAACAATTGAACATGAATGCTCCTCTCTAGAGATGGAGCAATTAATCGAAAAATCCATTAGTTAATTTGGCATTTGGGTTGCCTTCCCTCTTTTAGCAACAAAACGAACGAATTTAGCCAGCCTATGGTATTTATTAAGATAAGATTGATTAGTTAAAAATTACTCAGGTTTTAATTCACTTTTTGGCAAAAGGAGGATTGGATGAACGAGAAAACTCACCCCATCGAATGGCCAGATATGGATGAAGAAAAAGAGGATATAATAACTAAATTAGCAAATTAGAAGGTTAAGTTAAAAAGACGATTGAGTCTTTGGTAGAGAGATAAAGTCTTTAATTAAATATAAAACATTCTTTAATATTTTTGTTTTTTATATAATTGGAAATAACGAAGTAACAAAAATCTTTTCATACAAAAATGTATTTTTTTCTATTACCTTTGGTTTATATAAAAATCTCTTTTTCTTATTAAGTCAGGATTATATTTAATACATATATATAAATACATCCTTTATAAATAATGACATACATGTATTTCTAACAAAACAAAAAGATCATTTAAGAAAAGTCACTAAGTTTTGTCCTCACTTAATTCGATCATTTAGTTAGTACATTGTATACTCCAGAAAACCATTGATTTTATCCCCCACCCCCTCTCCTCCTTTTGCGCGAAATATTCGCGTGCGAGTCAAAATGAGAGAGTGTTTCCGATTAAAAGGGGTTCTCGGGAGGGGTAAGGTAAGTAAGTTTCTTAGCAAGAGACCGGAAGGTGAATAATGAAAGGGAAAGTTGGCAAAAGAAGAAGAAATAGAAGAAGAAGTAGAGAAGAAGAAGTAGTTTTTTTTCCCAAAAGTTGATTCTATCTAATAAAAAAAAATCAAATAATGAAAGTAAAGGACAATAGCATAACCCAAAGTGAAGCCTAACCCCCAGATTGACTTTCACGTTTCTATGGAAACCCAAGTTCCTAGATGGCCTTAGACTTCCGGCCGGATCGATGCGGCATGCGCGACGTTCCTTCTCTAGCGAGCAGCTGGATGCCAGCTAAAACAGGGAATAGCCATCCCAGTGAGAATTCCCCCAGAAAGGGCCCCCCCCAACCCTGCAGGGGTGCGATTCCATCCCAGGGCGTCACAAACACCCCAGCAGAACACCGCAGCCCTTAAGCACCCTCCACCCTTGAGCTCCGATCCGGAACCAACGAATAAGCTCGCGGCCGCGACACCAGCCTCCCCAAACTGATTAACACAATCAAGTCAAAGAGTAAAGAAACAGCCAAAGAATACTACTCTCCATCTGCAATTCAAAGCATCAAACAATTGCAAAGAAAGCTTTTCTTAGATATCTTTATATATTTCGATTTTCAAATTAAAACAATGAGCTTTTGATTATAGAGATCAGTGTGATTAAGGGCACAAATTATCTATCACTGGTCCTTCTGACGAGGGAAAAAAGAGTAAAATTTGAAGTAAATAGTAACGTAATTGCTGACACTCAAGAATGCTATCTATTTTAAAAGTTTTTGTATATAGGAAAGTCTAGTAATTATGATTTTTTACGAAATCGAGATTTCACGAATTGAATCTCAAAAATTAGTTTTGACTATATGAGTAACTTGATGTCAATCACCTTTTTTATTGAAAAATATTTAGATCCATACAAATTTTTAACCGATTAATAATAATTTTCCGAAATATTTCTGTATAATAACTCAAATGATCAGATCCATCGATTAATCGTTAATTTATAGAGAAATTTAACAACTGCGCCTGCGTAGAAGAGCTCTGGAGCAATTAAACGAAAAATCCTTTAGTGAGTTGGCCATTTGAGTTGCCAACCTTCCAGAAATTTCTGTAACACATGATATTTATAGATAATAAATAAAAATAAAAATTAGGTGACAAGAATATCACGAGCCTCACTATAACACCAGTTTTAAATAAAAAATCGTATCACTCGACATTTGAGTTCAAACTAAAGAAATAATAATATCTCTTCAACTAGTAAATTTAGCGAAATACAAAATTTTTTAATTCATCATTTTTAACAATTTTTGTTTTTGTATCATTCACCTTTAAGAGTTTTTTTTTTTTTTAATTTTAACACATTTTATTTAATTCGTGAAAAATTATATATCTTAAATCCGCTCTTATATTTGAGGTATCTATCCCAATAAAATCCCGGTGTCATCATATTATATCAATAGGGCACACATACACATACAGAAAAAAGCATATTCTATACAGAGCAGAATTTTTTTTTACTCTTCAGGAGGTTTATTAAAGAGTAATATGTATATTTTTTCCAAGTCAACTGGAATTAATAAAATTGCCCCTTGGAATTATTTATGACATTTATTCCTGTGCTCAACCAAAATGGCGGTTGTTTGCCTTTTCATAAACAACGTGGACTAGATTCGGCTCTCAGGGGGATTAAACAAATTAAGAGATAAACGGAACGAGTAAAATACTTTTTAATTATTTTCTATCCCTTTGTCATTGGAACATCAACTCGCGTTAAATCTGTCTCGTTTATTCACCTTTTCACACTAAATATGCCTTTAATTTAACTCTTATAATTTAATGAATTTGCTTAAGTTACCGGATAATTTTTTTTAAGTTTTTTGGCATCTGAGACCATTTAGACTCCGTACATATTTATTTAAATAAATTCGTAGCCAAAATAAATTAAATAAATAAGAAAAAATTAAAGAATAAGAGAATCGCTGACTCTTAGATTATGAAGCAAGAGCTGTACCTCTACTCCAAGGAGGCATAGGAGAAATTAAAATAACTATTTTAATATAATATAGAAAATAATTAAATTATACAATCATATATGGACTATTGGACTATGAAATAATTTTTACAAATATAATTTAAAGTTTTATTTTTTAACTAAATAATTTTAAGTAAAGAATTTTTGAAAAAATTTTTTACTCCTTTTTTCAAAATACTTATATTTTTCTTAATGTTTAAAACATATTCCTAATATTTATTAATGTCACATTTTCGAAAAAAAAAAAAAAATGAAGACTGGGATCGAACCCGGGTCTCTTGCGCCTATCACTACCAGAAGCATCCAAATTCGATCTCCGGTTGGTGCACATTTGTTAGTTAATAAATTTTAACAATTCGAAAAAAAAATTAAATTTTTAAATAAAAATTATTTACTCAAAAATTTTTTAAAAATAATGAAATTTCAATTCCATTAACACTAATTAAAATTAAATTGATTTTTATCAAAATAATAATAATAAAAAAAAAAATTTGATTTCTAGATTCTTATTTTTTTTATTCTCAATACGTTCCGCTATTGATATAGGCTAATATATATATATATTAATTTAAATTAATCCCGTCTTCCACTGGAGGTTAACTAGTTTTATAAATTCCCAGTCGCCCCCTAAAAATATAAGGTTAACTTCAATAAGATAAACATCATCACCTTTCACCGCGAATTGTGCATTCATTAACCCTTTTACACC